>BJBW01004761.1:154859-191670 GCA_004320125.1 Scolopax mira | reverse complement strand
CCCTGGAGATTTTTCAAGACCCGTCTGGATGCAGTCCTGAGTGGCATGCTCTGACATGCTCTGGGTGGTCCTGCATTGGCAGGGGAGTTGGACTAGATGATCTCTATGGTCCCTTCCAACTCCAAAAAATTCAGTGAAATTCAGAACAGGAGTTACCCAGGGACAGGAAGGACCATACTTTGCCTTTAAAAAAATGAAAAAAAAACAAAAGGCAAATTTTAGTGCTATGAATATCATTTGTCATCAAGGTGGGAGCCTGGTGTCAAAGATCAGTGCAGGGAACAACATGCCAGCCAGCCTGCTTGAACTTTGATCCCTCTGAACCAAGCAATACTTTAATTATTTTATGCAACACGTGGCCTTTTGATTCTGGCAAGCAGAGGCAGAAGAGAAAGTTGCTATGCAACCAAGCAAGCAGCTGCTGAGCTGAGGAGTCCAGGAACTGGGAACTTTTACAAACAGGAATTGTCCTGAAAAATACAAACAGGCAGAATTTTATGGTTGCTTCCAATTTTCATGTTTGTCATCATCTTGCTTCTGAATTTATTTTGCCAATGTTGGCAAGGAGTCATAGAAATGTTGCCTCAGGTGCAGTTGGCAGCCCATTTTGGGAACTATAAAACTATGGGAATTTGGCTTTGGTGATGGTGACATTCTGTACATGCAGCTGACAAGGGACTTTAATTATTTTAGTCTAGGCTTGCACTGAATCCAGAAAGCTCCCCCTGTAACCATAGTGCTGGCTCAGGCCTGACTTCCGCCTGGCAGCAGTGCAGATTCTATGTGAGGTTGAACCCAAAGCCAGGGGCTCGCAGGGATGTGCTGTGAGGAGGGCCACCAAGCGCCTCTCTGCTTCCTAAACCGAAATGAGCTACAGGCTCAGTGCAGGGTGAACATTTGTTAAGATGAATGGCTGAATTTTGCTCATATTGCCTGCGAGAATAGAGGTGGCTTCTTAAAGACTGGGCAAACTGAAAACTCTGGTGCTTCTCCTCTGTTCTCTGCTCCTCCTCTAGTTCTGGTAAGTGTTGCTAGCAGAGAGGCCTGTCTGTCATTAGCCTTTTATTGAATAAATAAATTAATAAATTATAGTGAAAAATAGGGTCTTTTTTCTTCCCTCAAATATACATTATTAAGTAGCAAAGGTTGCTGACACTCTTTTCAGTGGAGTTACCACTGAATTACAACAGGACATTAAACACAAGCTCTGACTACCACTTATGCCATTTAACTGCTTAATAAATTCCAAGGGAAGTGGGCAATCAGGGCTGTAAACAAGCCCTTACTACTGTCCCTTCCCATATGGGCTGTAGACACTGTTTAGGCACTAACTTAGAAGTAATGTTTCGGAATAATTACTTCTCCCTCTGAGCCACACCATAATTCTGGGGTGGAATGGGGGAGGGGAGGCAAAGCCCACTGCATAGGGGATCGATGGTTAAAGAACTGAGAGCCACAAATCCTTCATCAAGTTACAGCCAACATGTTCAGGCTCCCTTCTTCTGCTCTTATTGATAGTATCTAGACAGCAAACTATCGTGTCAAGTATAAATTCAAAGTAAAAAAGTGATAATCACCTCCAATTCCTGGTGGGTAAGCAACTACTGAGAGATTTAATATACTATAAATGCAGGACATAATAAAATAATTACAAAATGGCAAACTGCTGGAGACTCTTAGGAAGAAGGCAAGGAGAAAAATGTTTTTTGAGTATTGCTTGGTATAAGGAAAATATGTATCAACAGCCTAGCTTTGAACAGATGCATTAGGGAAATTATAGCCAGACGTGTCCACTTGGTTTGTTTCCTTGCTCTGTATATTTCTGTATGTTCCTTAAATTGTGTTCCAGCAAGAGATAATTGTATCTTTGTTTAATTTTTTTTTTCTTTTTATAATACAGCTCATTTCCTTGGTCACAGGAAATAAGAGTCTAATTTGTCTGTGGATGGTTTGGGATGTTTAGAGTACATACAGTAAATGAGTAATGGTGCAGACACCCAAGAAGCCTTTCAACCCAAAAGGCTGTTTAAAGATATTTATTATAAGATGTTAAATCAACCCAAAGGAACTGAATGGGAAAAAACACAGAGGTTTCTGTCTGTGAAGCGACAATGTGGCTGCCTGGAGCTGGGAATCAGTGAGTGACGAGGCAGGGGGGGATGGCTGGGTTTGCTGGTGGGTGGTTCATGCCATGCAGCAGTCCAGAAAAGGTTTCTGAAAGGGAATGAGCAACAAGATTGAGTTTGTGAGGCAATATTGTATCAGATGGGAGATGTATTGCTGGCAAAGTTTTTTTATGGCTAAATATATAACAAAAAGTGCATCTTACAGATATTATGCAGCAGGAATTTGCAAAATTAAGCCATGCCCTGAACCTGGAAGGTGAAGGTCCTAGGCCTGTCTGCCAGAGGGTACCGTGCTGGTTGCAGTGGAGACTGTGGCAGGTAAGCGAGTTTTGGAAAGGGTGAGCTGGAGGTCTGCTTGACAGGGTTATGTCTATAGTAAGAAGAGGGCATAAGAAACCACTGATGCAGCTGAGAGTTTAATCCGGACAGAAATGCAACAGTTGAGGAACAGCAGAAAGACAGTTATGAGTTGAGTTGTGCTGTAGGAGTGACTGGGGGACCTTATAGAGGGTGACAGCTCAAGAACAACAAACTGCTCTTTGGGGAGACGAAAGCACCATTTCACACATCTGGGAAGCCATTGTTTGTCTCCTGGTGAGTGCAGGCATGAAGGCTGGTCAGTGGAGTCTCTGGCCTTTTTCCAAATGCTGAAAATAGCAATCCTTGTTCCAAAGAGCTTACAGTCAAAACCAAAAAGAAGACAAAGACTAGTTCAAAAGAAACAAGGACAAGAGAAATTTAAGAGATCACAATCTTCAAAATGTCATTAATTGTAAATAATGATTTGCCTGACCCTGGCGCTGCTCTCAGGAAGTCACACCAAGCTCAAGAATGCAACATGATGACGCATGACTTGAAAATATTGTGTCAAGCACCACCTGTTTCCTGTTAGCTGAATGCCTTGTTGACATTTCCCATCCGTTCTTCACTCAACTGAAAACTCATGGACTCATTGGTAGAGGGAGCTTGATGTAACTTCTTGGCAAACCTTCAAGGTTTTAAAATGTTTAATATATTCCTAATTAAAGGAGGGGGAAACACAGAGCTCCAAAAAAAGTCTGCAAAAATGTGAATTATTCTTTGCAATATTTTTTAAATTAAGTATTTTGACAAAAACTTTTTTTTTTTTTACATCTGCCTTTGGGATGTTTATGGAAACTACTTTGACAGGTATCCCAAATACTGACAGTCTGACAGTGCTCCTTGTGTCTTCCTCATGAACCTTGATATTCCTTGTGAAGGTACGATTTCTATGAAACCTGTAAGTGAAGATGCCCAAGTGGAAGGCTTCGCATCAAAGATTCATGTGCTTTTTTGTGCCCTTTTAAAAAAGTAGTGTTCATTTCCTAATTAATAGTGAGGTGATGTTTGTTCTTACCCTCTTTCCCTATGTGGAGAGGTTGGGACTTTAACAATGTGTGTGTGGTGTGTCTGTTCTCATGCAAGTCATGAACATATGGTTATTTATGTCTACATTTCTGCCTTCCTGTCACAGATTGCTATGATTGTTATATACTTATGGTTGAGAAAGCAGGGCTAAAATGCAGCTTGAATGAATATGGGAAGCTGGAAAGCCCAGTGGTAATAATTAGCGTCTCTTGAGGAGGGGCTCCATGTTCTTGAGCTGACCCCTGAGGAGACAATACTGTAAGTAGCACATGTTTTACTAGAAATCCTCTGATTCAAGATTGTCTTCTATTGTGCAAATGAACTTTGATAATGAAGCAGTTGTAATTTTTAAGATTGAGATTAGCACATCTAATTGAACCTCTGCTCATTCAAATTTGTATTGAACAGCTTCTCTATGTAAGAAATGAATAAGAGGAACATGGTTCATCAAGTATCTTCATCTCATTCCGTTTCCTGATAATATAAATAAATCTTGCAAGTTACTTTTTTGAGACAAAATACAATACTCTCTGGCTCTCAATGAGAAATTGTGAAACCAACTGTTTCCTCAATTTAAAAATACCATTTGTATCTGCTTATTCAAATCAGAAATACGAGGAGGACCCCTTAGTTCCTTCTGAGGTATGAAGAGATCTTGCTGTGACTTCAAAACGCCAGCAAACGTAGCAAAATCCAATCAATCCTAAATAATTACAGCTGAATGGAATGGGAAGGTGTGTTTCGTTTCCTGAGAGTCTGCAGTTCTACAGAAATTGATGTTTCTTAGTCATCTAAGACCCTATATTTCTAAGCACAATAACAAAATGGTGAAAAAGTCTGTAATACCATCCATAAGAAAAGAAACAAATCATCAGGAACTTTGCCAAGATATAACTCAGATAGGCAGTTAAACAGGGAAAGCATTCCTGCCCTAATCTTGCTGCGTGTTTATTTGTTGGTCTTAAACTAGAATTACAACTTGTAGATTTAGGTACTCTATATAAAAAAAAAAATAAATCTCTGCTAGAGCACTTCTTTTTGCATAAAAAGTAATGGTTAATAGACATGATTCTACACTAGAAGATTTCACTTTCAAATATTCTCCCAAATTAATTTCTTGATGATCTGGTTTAGCTATTCTAAGCACTGAAGAAACACATCCACAGATGATAAAATCTTAAACCCTAACATGAACAACTGCAGCTGAAGTCCTATTTCTGTTGACAAGTGTAATCTCTTGAGCCAGGCTAAGCATTGGCAATGGTAACAAGGCTACAAAGAAAGATGAAGACCTTAAAACAAAGCTAACTCTTTTTTCCTCCTGCCCTTAGGAGACCCTTACCTGTAATTTAGTATTTCTCCTTTAGGTTCAAAACTCCCTGCTACCTGTAGAATTTCTCCTGAACCAGCTCCTACCCCAAATTTTTTACATTTTATAATCTTGATTTCTCTGTTGCTACTGAACCTGCTGTTCTCCCAGGATGAAACCTGAGTCAGGAAGATTTTGTTCAGTTCATAAAATTCACTGACTTTTCACAGGTGCTTTGCACACAGGTGAGGGTAGTTAGTCTACTGGATTTTCCAGAACCTGCCCGTGAAAGAAAGGGCTGGGTGGTGAAGGGGAAGGGCATGGCTGATGCCTCTGTGCAGCTCTCCTGGATTGGACATCAGCTAGTTTCCCTGGAATTGTTTCTGTATTGATGGGCACGGGAGATGCAACAGCAAGGGCTTTTCACAGTGTGAGGTAACAACACGCTGTTATTGATGGATCTTGCTTCAATTCTCTGTGCCATGATCTGTGCAAAGACAGAGATAATATTGCTGGTGGTAGAGAGGAGGCTTCTCCAGTTTTGGTAGCCCTAACTGTAGGCAATTAAGAGAGAGAATCAGAAATGCTGAACATTACAGTGAGTGCCTCTGATGCCTCTGCTTGCTCTTAAACCATGGGGATTGTGAGGGTTTAGCAGAGATGTGGTCTGAAGGAAATCCGAGGTGGTAAATGACCTTCTACTTCCAAACTACAATTTAATGTGAAAATATCAAAGACCACAGTAAATATGGCATCCACAAAGCTCTGTTTTTAAAGGCACTTTTCAGAAGAGTCTCATTTTAGGGAAACAGCCCTAGAAATAACTTATTATACTTATTTATAAGATGTTCATGAATAATTTACGCTACATTAGCGTGTAAATGTGATAGCTTTTGAAATCATTAAGCTCCAGTAGCTTGCTTTGTAAATCCATTGGCTGGATCTCATTATTAACAGCTAATTAGCTCATTCAACTGGAACATATTTTGTAAAATAGCTATGCTAGCATTATTCTTTATACTACAACACATCCTATTAATTCTAAAAATATTCCAGCAATGGCATAATGGAAATATTTAATAATAAAGATATAAAATTCTGTATGAACAGATAATTGCATTACATTTTTTTCCAAAACCTGGTAAGTGAGATATCAGGATTATTACTGTTTTTGTGAACAAATGATAGTAGAAATATCTAATATATACATCATTTATTTAAATATCAAATATTATAATTCATTCATGGGAGGGATATTTTGAGTGTTAATTTGGATGTATGAGAAGCTTGGGTCTTTTCTTAAAAAAGTTATACTCCTAAATTTAAATTTCTAAGCCATGGTTGGCAGGATACGGACTGTGAGTGAGTCTGAGCGGCGTGCCCATGGCAGCAAATGCAAAGGTAGGGGAAATGAAGCTGTTCTTTCCCCCATTCACAGCGAAATAATGTGGCCATCAGTCAGTTGCAAAGCTTTTTTTTTCCATGAAAAGTGGTTTTTATTTGTTACTGAATTTTGATATTGAGAAAACACTGTGTTTTTCTTCCTCTAGGAGCTATTCCTGTCACCATGAAAAGAAATAAGAGGAGAGGAAAAATAGGCACCAACTGCACGCATTATACATCCCAAGCACTGGAGCAGGAGTCTCATCCCACACAGCTCTACAAGCGCCAAACCCAGGTGTCATAAACACCCCACTGAGCCCCCAGGTGTCCACCTGGCCTGTACCATGAGGTACATACTGAACTCATTCACAAATCCTCCCATCCCACCCTCTCTATCAAAATAATCACAGTACAGCACAATACCAGAGGAGCTGCTTTGTAGAATGTTTTTATTTCAGTGTAAAGTAAAATGTCATTTAGGTTCATTTATGCTAAGGCCCTGGCTTTGGGAGAAAAGGCTCTGTAGGAAAATCAATTTAATAGCCACTGGGCACAAAAAGTAATCCATCTGGTTTGATAGTAATGATCTGTGTTGCATTTGAAAAGTTTTTGCTATGTAAAATATCCAAACAATCTTTTTGTTCCAAATATTTTGGGTTTCTGTTTGTTTCCCCTTCAAATTTAAACATTTTTAAGCTTCAGTACTTTTAAATCCCCCTTACTAACTTTTAAAGGGATTAGGCTAAATGACTTTTATTCTGTAGTCACAATACTATTGCTTTCAAATACATTTTCTTGGATTTCCTGTTCAGAAGAAAAAAAAAAGGAGGAATTCAAGTAATTCACAGCAAAGCTACAACGCCTGCTTCTGCACTGATGAATGTTTCCCTTTAGGAAAGGCAGTTCTCTTATTAATATAACATCTGGCTTTCATCTTGAATAGATACAACAACTCAAAAGCAGGAGAAAAAGAGTAGAAAAAATGTGAATTTTCTGGCATATCACGCAGCCAAAGGCCTAACTAAGAGAAATAATATCTGGCAAGGAATTGCTGCTCGAGAAATTGCCATAAGTGAATGTTCTGGGACAAGACTTTTCAGAGGGACCACTGGGTCACCCAGAGAGCCAAGAGGAGTGGGATGGCGAGAAGAACAGAAAACAGCCTGGATTTATGATTTTGTATGTTGAAACAGCCATTATCAGTGGGCCCTTCAGGGAGCCTTCACTGCAAAAATCTGTCTAGTCTCACTAGCTGCTTTGTCCCCTAGCCACACGTGATTTGGTGGCATGCAGCGGCCCTTAGCTGCCCTTTTCCCTTGTCAGGAAACACACCTCACTCCTGTAGTGCCCATCTCGAGGTTCTCATGTCTTTTAAACTGCAGATTTTGATAATCAGTCTGAGTGTTTAGAGAAAAAAATAAAAAAAGTTTAGCCATTTTTGACTTTAATAATTAAAAATTAATTTAAAAAAGCCACACCCTAAAACACCCACCAAAAAAATCCTCCAGAAAACCAACAAGGAGGACAGAGATCTGACAGATGTCCCAGAGACATTTTGCTTCTGTGGCTGCAGAGCAGGGCCCTAGATGTATGCATATGCTCCTGATGGAGGTAGGAGCCCAAAATGGCATCTGCCAGTGGGAAAGATTCTCTGGCTCAAACTCAATTCATATTTCTTGTCCCTCTCCTTTCCTATGGGGAGTGCATTGATTTGCCAGTGTCTGTCCATCAATGAGCAGACCAGCCTGGCAAGAGGGATGCAGTTGGTTATTTATGTGCTGACAGTTATCAGTTGTCATGCAACATGGGGGATATACCATGGGGGATCTTCTCAGGTGCTGGGAGGTTCCTGAGCAGAGTTGATTGCAACTTAGAAAATCATCATGTTTGCAGCAACTCTTAACTGGAAGCTGAGCCTGGCCGGCAAGTAGTTGCAGGAGGGCAGTTGACTATATATGCTTTTTTATTTCTGTTCTGTTTGAGCTATTGTATAGCATTTAGATCTGAAAGCTCTCATAATTTAGAAGTTTTAAATTTAATTTTATGGCTTTGGGAGGTAGCTAACCTCATGTTTAATTTTTACTAAGACTTACCTTTCATTTGTTCTTTATTTCTTCCTTTTTTTTTTTTTCCAAATTGAATCCTTCTGGTCTTGTTTGTAAAATGCACCATAAGGGCAAAGTCCTGGGAAATGCACCTGAGTCTGCCTCAGGGACTTGTATCTTCTCCTTTTATTAGGTCTGCTGCTGTCAGCCTTAAAACTCTGCAGCTTCACAGCATGCCCCTATAAGGTAAAATTCAATTCCCCCTTTCTGTAGAAGGGAAAACTGATGCACAGACCAGATAAATTACCTGCCCAAGGTCAGAGTGTGGCTGAGGTAATAGTCACACACTGATGAAACCATCTCTAGCTCATTTTGATAAGCCTGAAAGTGGTCTTTGGTTGGAAGCACTAGCATGGGATATGTGTAGTAATGGAAAAAAAGCTCTTTTATTCCCCTTAGCTTTCTGCAGCAAACCTTCACATAAGTCTTGGTGATAAATTTTATGGTTGAGGGATGACTAGGCTACTCGCGGGTGAGTGTGAATGTGCTAAAGCAAGTTTATCGAGAGCAGACAAAATATTACAAATAAATTTGCAAGAACACATTATCTTCTGTCCTGCAAAATCATAGGGACCAAGCCTGGCTGCAGACAGCCATACTCAACTCCCACTCACACCAACTACTGTTTTTCAGCAGTTTCTGAAATGGATTAGACCAGGAGGGTACAGTGGAGTTCTCCTGTGATGGTCTGTTTCCATTAACTGAAAGGAAAGGTCTTATGTGTCAAGACCCTGTGTTTCAAGAAGGTATTAGCTAATGACTTGGCTTTTGCTTGGCAAGCACAATATTGTCAGTGAAAAGAGAGGAGTCACTTTTCCACTATGGTGAAAATACAGAGAAAGATTTGTGGGGTAGAACCCTGTTTCCTCCTGAGAAAAATCAGTATTTTAATTCTTTTATGACTCTTCTGTTCCTAAAAATATAAAGACCATTTGCCCTTAAAAATTACATCAAAATGAAAGAAGACATTTTAGTCATTCTTGCCCACGTGTTGAGGCAGTTGAATTTTCAGTACTCTCTTTTATTCCACTAGCACTTTATTGCTGGTGTTTTTACACCCATCCCCTGAGAGCCAGGGGACTCACCTGTATTTCCACGAGCACTGTCCTTCCCCTTCAGCTTGTAAAGCAACTTAGTGGTCTAGCTCTGGCACCTCAGTGAATTTTTCTGATAATTTTCATCTGGTGATATGTTTTAGTGCGCTAGATTGCTACAAAGAACTCTTGGCAAAATATCACATGATAAAACAGTGATTATTTGAAAATTCTACAGAGAAGGAAATTAGCTTAACAGAGATTCACGGCTCCTTCCAGAGACTATTCCAGTTCCCACCAACATCTGGAAGGATGCTGTCATGGAACCAAAAGGCAAAATGGTGAAGTGCTAAATGTGCATTGACACTGAATGTTGCTGAATACTTAATTGGGACGAAGAGAAGATAGATGGTCTCAGTAGCTAAGTGCAGCTATGGAGGTCTTGTGAAATTAGAAGGAAAACGCATTCCCAAATTCAGATACAGGTACTCTGAGATTTATTTTTTAATCTTGAAGGGCATAAAGATAAGGATAGTGGTTTTAATTGAAACACATATGGTTTTTTTTCCCCCACTCTTCCTGTATGTCTGCAGGAAATTGCAACCTGGAAATGGCCAGCTGTGATATCTCCATCGCTGCAAGGGCTCATCTCTTGCTGCCTTTTATCTCTTCATTCTGATGGGGTTTGTCTTAACCTGCTCTTCTCTTTCCAGTTATGGCACTGGACTTGGAGCTGGGAGCCCCAGAGCTGGCCCCTGCATCACTGACCAGCCCTACAAGAGCTCCTGCAAGATCAAATAACCCAAGTGATGATGGTGAAAGCAGCAGCAAGAGATGTAAAGAATTTTCCCCAGTCGTGGGACTTTCTCAGCAGCATGCATTATTCAGTCTTTCCATTTGTAACCATCACAGAGCGAGTCTTTCCTTACAAGTAAGAGAGGCAGGGTCCTGCTGCCATTGAAAGCACTGGCAAAGGCTGTAGACATCAGTGGGAAAAAGGCCAGGGTTTAATGGGTTTTGCCTTTTAAGTAAAACCTCAAATTGCATTCTTCTTGTGTATAACTTGCTCTGTAATCTGAAAACATTTATTTCTGTCACCATTGTTCTGGACAATAAATCGTTTTTCCCTTTGACAAGGAGAGAATCGATGTTCATAGTCTGCAGGGGTACCACTCTTTTTGGAAAAAAGGAATTCTCAAAGGCATTTTTCTAAGTGGTTTGTGCAGTCTTCTAGATGCTGAGTAACTCCTGAGCAGTCCAACTCCACTTAGGTGTCACCTAACTCAGGGGCTGCCCCTCTACTGTTTCTAGGTGTTTCATTAAAAAACAGCTCAGCATTTACATGTAGCTTGGTTAAAACTCATCTGCTGTGATATAGTGTGGTTTTCTTGTTTTGTATAATGCTCTTCTGTGGGTTTTGGGGCTTTATAACAAAATATAGACTTAGATATTCTCATGACATATTAAATGATGTAGTAATGTACCCAAAAGACTCCCTCACCAGCATCCTGGTGTGGTGGACTCCAAAAGGAAGTGATGGCAGATTACCTTCACCAGGTCTCCATAGGCAAACCCTGTGTATTACCCTGACTTTGATGCTTTCTGGTAGTGCAATCAGCACTGTGCAGCAGTACAAGTATTGCAGGTCCATCAGCAGCAAAAAGGAGGAGAAAATTTGCAAAGAAAGAGTCTGGCCCTCCAGCTGTGGCACCAGCCAGTGTTTTCAATAATGTTGGGTGCAGTGGAGAAGGAGGTCCAGCCTTATGCAATGCTTCTTCATCGCTCCTTGCCCACATGTGGTGACTTTGTGCTTGACATTAAAGATCATCTGTGAAGGTTTCCAGTTAGTTATGAACTCTAGACTGAAAGAGCTCAAAGCTCCAGGTGTGATATCTGGTGAAGAATGCTACTGCCCTTTAAATAATTTAAATATAATTAAATTTTCTGCGTGTGACCAGTTCTGTAGCTCTCAAAAAACTGTTCATCACATGCATTATTGAAAAAAAAACAAGACAACCCAGCATCATTCATTAAATTAATTATGCAATAGGCTTTGTAACTTTTTTATTTGGACTGTGTAATGTATTATACATAAATAAAGAAGAGGGAGTTGGACAAAGAGAAACCTTTGATAGTGTCTTTTGCTGCACTAGTGGAAAGCAGTTTGTATAGAGATTGTCTTGTGCTTGGTTAGTGGTTCTGTCTTCACATGAAAAGGGTTTTAAAAAGCTGGTTTTAAAACCAGGTTGTAATAGTCTCATTTTTATTGATGCATTTCCTAGGACAGGAAGCACTATTGATAGTCTCATGATCTTTGCAGTAACTTTCTCTTCAGCCTTCTGGAGAAGGTAGAGAGCAGAGGATGGAGCAAATGCAAGAGCTGAAAATTTTCAAATCAAGTTCCAGACCCCTGGGGCAGAGAATGGCTGCACTCATGGGCAGCAGCACTGCCTCTGCCTCAGCTGTTTTGTCCAGTTCTGAAGGTTTCCCTCATATAAAATCTCTTGCTCTTGCTTTATGCATGGTTGGGAGTACCATGAAATCACTTTCCACTGAACAGGAACAGATGTCGTTTATCAGTGCCTGTGTTCTCATTGGAACTCATTTGTTTCAGGTACCTATAAATGAGAGTAATAATGATAAAGGTGAGACCAATCAATGCAATGAAACTCTTTTCAGTGAACAGGCTGACACTGGACATTTAGTATTTTCCCCAGTCTGCTTAACAATCTCTTGTTTAACATGGTCTACTTCGGTCATTATTAAAACGTGATTTTGAGGGCCGGAAAAAAAAAAAAAGCAATGTATTTGAGCCTCAAAGGGTTTCAACAGGATTCAGCTTGTTTAAATTGTCAAATGTTTATTATTTTCTTTCAGAAGAAAATCCATATCCTTTGTTGCAGAAGGATATTTTATTAAGTTCAGACAAACTGAACTGCCTTTCAGCAAATAGTATTTGGCTCTTGAATCAAGAGGAAATAAAATAACTTGGTCTGGTGTCATTATACTACAAAAGTGACATTATGGCTGCAGGTCAGAAATTCTGGTGTTTGTTTCTTTGTATTGAGTATATTGAATTTGTGATACATTATTTGAGTCCCTGCCAGTGTTTTTCTCAATCAGAATTTCACTCTAGTCCAGAATGAAATGCAACCAGGGCATGCTCTATGTTCCTAGAAACAAACAACTTAAAACGTCCATGTCACTGTGTGTGGGTACTGGACATGCAGGCTGCTCCAGGTGCCCACACCTGCCCCTTGGGGACAATAGTTTTTGTGTCATAAACAGGTGAGAGACAGGGCCTGCAGGATTTATAGACATGTCTGTCACTTTGGGAAAGCCTCTTCCACAGCCTCCCTAGAAAGATTCTTTTTCCCTATGGTTAGCATTTGCCTATAGTAAAGTAGACCTCTGTTCAGCTGCACTGGTTAATATGCTGGTCAGCTTTTTCTCTTTGTGGCTGTTGCATTGATGAATTTCTTGCTGCTGTAACTACATGTCCCAATAAGGCCTTTTTGCTGCTGCTAGTCTTCCTGATTCGTTTAGGTTTGGAGCCTGTGGATAGTCTGGGTGCGTGGCCCTGGCTGTGTCGCACGGTGGGACGGCAGTGGCTGCTGCAGATGCAATAATTAATGGCTTTTCTCTCAATGAGTTCTTCTAGGTCAAGGAGAGCATGGCACGCACTTGCTTCTTGCAAAATGGTATCACTAATCCATGAAATTTAAATGACCTGCTCATCTTCACAAGCCTGAAATTGTTTCTCCTCATGTGGTGTAAAGGTTCTTGTGTCATGTCTCCCTGCAGGTTTGCTGGCAGAGGTGAGAACATCTGCTTCTGCTCCTAAGTACCAATCTACGATGAGGCAAGCTCAGCCAGCGGTATGTCCATGCATTTATGCTTATCCCTTCATTAGTAACAGAACAATCTCATGGGCAGGGGCAAAGCAAGGGGAAGAAAGAGATAACTGAATAATTCTGGTTGGTAACATTCTATTTTCTTATATAAATATTAATCGTTTTAAGAGGAGTTGCAACTGAGGCTAAATGTAGTTTATTGGATTATTATTTTTTTTAAAACCATATTAGCAGAAGCATAAGCAGGGGAATCTCTGTGGCAACTGTGACCAACAGAAAATTAATTAGGATTCTGAATCTCTGGTGCTGGTGTCTTAGGGCTCTTTGCTTCTTTGGATTAAATTGCATTAAACTCTTTATTAAACAGAGCAGGCAGCTTGGCACTGGAACCAAGCCCACATCTGCACCTGGATTTTCCTATTAAAAGTGGATAGAGTAAAAAGAATGTTAAATCCTTTTATCCATGATTCAAGACATAGTAGTTAGGACACAGAAAACATTTTTTTCTTCCTAAGGTTTATAATTTTGGGTATTTACCTACTCTGGATTTACAGTGGGGTTTTGTCCTGTTTGTTTTGGAGTGTTTTGGGTGGGTTTTTTTAATGCTTAGAACACATCCTTTTGTACCAATTGCCTGTCTGGGATCCCAGGATGAATGTTTTTCTTGTATTTTTAATGAGGCTGAAGTTAACATGGGCATGTTTGTTTAGCAACAACAACACACACAACTGTTTGCATGTGAAGGCGCCTTTGTGTCCCATCATCATCAGTTCTTTCAGTAGGATCAGGGAATGAAGCTGTTAGTTAACTTCTGATGCAGATGGAAAATGAAACATTGAACCTGAATCTCCTCTCATTTATGTTACTATAAAGTGTGAGTAACTCCCTCTAAGTCAACTGAGGGAATTTGGCCAATGTTTTTCAAGGTCTCGCACAAAGAAGAGGGATATTTGAATCTGGTCTAAGGATTGGGTCTTGATCATGGAAATAAACATTTAGCAATAAGTCTTCAGGGAGCAAGGGTAATTTGCTCCCTGGGTAATTTAAAAACAACAACAGCAAAAGCAACAAACAAAACAAAATAAAACACAACAAAAAAAACACAAACCAAATTGTTCGTCAGGTTCCAGGTGGTGTTGGATGGCACATCAACCTTTCTCTATCCAATAGCTAATTCTTCCTGACAGCAATTTTAGTTTTTGAAAATAAATGTGGTGGATCTAAACCATCGGCAGCTCTGAACAAGAAGCTGTAGTTTCTGTCCCTTTGTGAAAGTCAGACCTTGAGAGTGGCTATTTCCAGCTCAGGACTGAGATTTCAGAGATGGGATTATGATTTTGAGCTCTGTCACAGATCCCTTCCCTGTAAGCCTTGGTAGCTTGCTCTGCTTCAATTAGCCATGTAGGAAAGAAGAGTTTGCCTTCTCCCTGTCTTGGTTGCTTGCCTGTTGGTCAAGGACTATGATACTTGCACTTGTGTTGCCTGCTTTCTCTGCTATCTAATCTGGCAAAGTTTCAGGGTAGGAACTACCCCTTGGTTTGCATTATATCTGGTGCACTGATCTTGATCTCATCTGGGGTTTTGGGGCACTACCTCAACACAGATGAGTTTAATGGCAAAGACTGATATATATAACTTGGCAGAGACTGAGCATCCTCCTGCTCTGCTCAGAAGCACCAGGGACCCTCCCCATGTGTTAGAGTACATGTCATTTGATCTCTGTGCACTTCTGAAAGATCTTGCTTCTGTGACAGAAAGACCAGAAACTTTTCTTTTAAAACCTTAATATCAAAACAATATTTCTGAGACAGATGCCTAAGAAGTGGTTATGGGGTTGCTGCTAATATTTGGATGTTAAAGTGTTTGTCTAAGAACTGTCTTCATTCTTCTGAAAAAGTAGTTGGATGAAAGTCCCACTTTCTCACTGCACAACTATGCATCCTGCCGTAAAACAGAAAGGGGAAAGAGCACTGTGCCTGCTGAAGCTTTGCAGCTGCTGAAGACTGCTCTTCCTCAACTGCTGCTACAGTGCCAGGACATCCTGAGAGACACAGGGTGGGAGAACAGAGAGCTAAAACTACTGTAGTCCCATGGTGATCAATAATGTCTCTTTTCTCTTTAGATTAATGTCTTCCAAGCATAACCCATGGTTTTGTACTGCCATGTCGGGTAGCATCAAGGTTCTGCATGGTCCTGAGTGTATCAAGCAGTCAGTGCAGCAGAAAGCAGAGACGGTGCCTCCAGTTGACTATTTCTAAATATTGAGGGGAATAATATATGGGTTTGGTGGGTTTGAGGATGTTTGTCACCCGTTTTATGCATAATGTTTATGCAGAAGCTTCCAAACCTTGTAAAATTATTTCAGCCAGTGCAGGCACAGATATGAAATGAAAGCCTCCAAATGTATTTATACCATCAATGATCCTCTTGGAGCCCAGATGAGGGAGCTTTCAGGGTGCCAGGCCCCCCTGCCATGCAGTAGCCCCTGCAGAAACACCACACACTTGTGCTAGTGCCTGCAGCATCCTCTGCAGGACTTCAGCTAGTTTTAGAAATGGATTTACCTCCAGAGAACAACAACATTTTTGCATCTCATTGGCGAGTTTTGCCTTCTCATGCATCTGCGGGTTTGTCCCCAATGCAGTGAAAAGACACAAGAAAAGATGAGTGTTTTCAGCTGCTTCTGTCCTCCTTCCTATTTTCTTTCTTGCTCATATTTATTCTGCTGCACCGCAGAGGAACGTGCTGACTCGTTCAGGGAGGGACTGTAACTGGAGGTTGGTCTCTGGGGTATGCTCCCACATAGCCCTCATCAGCAAAGCATGGAGAAGACCACACATGCACTGATCACATATCTTGCACTGGCCAACAGAGAAGGTGAAGAAAACCTTTTCAATTTGAGGTGGCTTTGTAGTCTTCCTGAAAATACTTCTCAAAGGTGTAAGCAACTGCATAAACACACAGCAGTGGGAAGCTTGCATTAAGGTTTAAACTCCACAGATCTGAACAGACATCATCACAATGAATTAAAGCCAAAAAACCATGCTGTGCTTTTAATCAAATGAGCACTTTTTCAAGGAAAGCTTTGATTTTTCCTCTATAGCTTTTTCTGCATTTTGTTTAAACACACTCTGGCCCCAATCTGCCCCTGGTTGCTGCAGCATGATGCATGATACACCCTTTGGATAGACTTTTGATGGGTTTTGGAAGCATTTATATATTTCTACTGCTAGTTCTACAATTCAATAAATATTTTAATTTCTGATTCACTCAGGTCTGGCTCTAACCCAACCTAAAAGTCTCTGGACTGCAGGAATGACATTTAATTTCGAAAGCATCCCAGACTTGGCAAGGTAAGAAAAATGAAGCTCTCATTAAACATAGGAAGGCAACATGTTGTTTGGTTTGTAGTTTAATAGTGTTCTTTCCGAACAGCTTCTCAAGGGGTGGCTTTGGACTGTAGAATAAAAGCATTCCTAGTTCTATGCATGGTAAAGCTTTGCATGAGTAAAGCAAGACATGTCATCTAGGGTAACCTGGAAGCCCCCAGACCCTATACAGAAGAAAAGTGCTTTATTTACTGAATGAATGTGAATTCCTCAAGGTGGTCAAGGAACTTTACTCACTTTCCACACTCTCAGCAGCACATCGAGGCATGAGAAAGAGCAGAAAGACAAAATGAAAATTGAAAGGAAAAATACTGAAAGGCAACAGGAAAGGTATGTATGAAATAAGGTGGAATAAAACACAACATTGATTCTCTTGGGATGCCCTTTTCACCCCTCTGCTTGGCTTGTTGGGTACTTGCCCCAGAATTACCTGCATTCATCATCAATAGCATTTGTCTGGTCACGGGAATCCTTGCTTTTCCTTCACTACTGTGCAAAACTCTTCTCTTTGTCTTCTGCTGCTCATTATCTGATTTGATGGGGTCATTTATGAGCATTTCACTCTCTTTTTTTTTTTTAATGATAAACTAAATGTAAATGTAGCTTGTAAATGGTGTAACTAGAACAGTAAGCACACAATTCTGCAATTTTATGTCTTAAAGTAATGACATTCTGCTGTTAGAAATGTGGCTGCATAACACAGCCAGTGTTAGATTTTTCCATGATAGGTTAATGATTCAAAGAAGTGTCTGTACTATATCCTAGGAGGCTGATCATTTATAGATGATAATGCTGAAAACAGAGGGAATAACTAAAGCCAGTGGGTCAAATCAAGCAATTTGAAGCTCTTTATTATTCCTGAGTGCATTTTTGTTTTCTGATTTTGTAGCAGAGTGTAGGTACACATAAACAATATTATCTTGATGCAAAGAGACCTGGTGTTAAAAGCAGTTTAAATATTGCACAGGTGATTTCTTCCAAGAATTTCCTGGGTGATGCTTTCTGATCTTGGACTCTCCTTGCCACCAGTGCACCATGCTCCCAGCAGAATTTTTTCTGTTGCTGGGAGGGAAGGGTGACACTGGACTGGTTGAAGCCAAGGTGATGAAGGTTCCTTCCCAGTCTGTAGAGCTTATCCTTCTCCTTGCTGATGATGAATCACATCAGGTTTATGATAAAAGCAAGGGGTGTGTGTGTGTGTTACTCATTTATTGGCATAATGATCCCAATGAAAACAGTCTTCATTTCCACAGTGGTTTTAAACCCATCCCAGAGAGCACTCACCTCCAGTAAGTGAGTAGGATTGGTGCAGGTTTTTATTCCCCAGTAGTATCAGTAAGGCCCTTCAAATTTGATGGACCATGAAGAGAGACACTGAGCCTTGTATTACAACAGATCAGTGACACAAGCTCAGGAGTCTTCATGACGGGTAAGGACTTAAGCATTCACAGCTAGTGAGCAGGTTGAATGTTGTGAGACAAGAATCTGTCAAGCTGTGTATCTGACCACATGGCCTGGATTTCTGCAGTTCAACTATCTGTGTAAATTGTATTTCCACTGCCTAAAATTCTTCTTCAGATGGAATAACATTATTTTTTTTTTTAAATAAAAGAAGAACAAAGACATGCAAATATGCAGGTCTTATAACATACACGTGTCCCTGGGTAAAACATCTTATTCTTTGGATACTCTGCAAAGGAAAAAAAACCCAAACACTATTAATTGGATTAAAGCCTAGGAGATGAATATTTCTACATAAATTAAAAAAACCCCACCAAAATCAAAAGATGTTACATTCACTTACAACTCTTTCATATGAATGCATTGTGGTACAGACAAGAAACTGGTGTTGGCATTATTAGTAGGATTATTTGTTCTGTGCTGATGGCCATTAACATCGTCAGCAATTTGCATACAGCAAAAGACTCAGCTTCCTCTCCTGCAGAGATTGCAACCTGAATCCATCACTGGCAGCACACCTCAGACATTACATATTGAATTCAACACCACATTAGGTAAACATCCAAAGAGTGAAGAGGTTTAGCTAGGTTTTTATCTGCAGCACATATTAGTCTTTTTAACAAGATCAGGTGCTTTTTAATGTAAACAGACAGACTTTAATGCTGGCTCATTAGACTTAGTACCTCAGAAATATCCACCAATTGGGCTTATTTCCCCTCTTGCAGACAGCTCAAACCAGATAGAAGAACAAAAAAATCCCCAAAGAAAACATAAATTACTGGCAGCAGAAGAAATTTGACAAGCCTGCAGTCTCAGCTCAGGGATTCAAATCAGGTCTTGTTTACTCTTAATTAGTTTGACATTTGTGGCTGAAATAACCTAGAGCAGGATGAAAGAACCTGGGGGACAGGATGCAGAGGCATGTTTTCTTTCTCTCCCCTGGGTTAGTGGCTCCATGAAGGTTTCTCTCCCTGACTTGGGAACAAGGTGGACACACAGCACTGACTCACCTCCCAGACCAGATCGGAGCATCCCTGGGAGGAGGATGAAGGAGGGGGCACAGCCTGTGGGCACACATCACATTGTCTACCATTGTGCCCCAGCTTTTCAAAGGATGTTTAGTTACAAACTTTTACTTTATTTACAAACTTTGTTCTCTAAGCTTTGCTGCAATTATTAACAGACCCATTCCTCACTCAGACCACTTCTGTTCTGCATAACTAACTACACCCCAGGTTAGGAGTTTAGTACTCTGCTGCTGTCAGTGATACAGACTATTCCTGGTGGATTGCTGCCCCCTCTTATACTATGGTATTTCTACCCTCTACTGCCCACTTTTTCCCTATATCTCTCCAACTCCATTTCAATTTTTAAATCTCATTCGATGAATGACTTACAATGAAGTTGCTGTGACTTAACCTATAGGTTACCCATGCTTCCTAACATTTCTTTTGTACCATCATGACATCCACATACCAAGATTATCTCACCTCAGTACCTGTCTGTAAGTTTGAAACAATTTTTCTAAGTGAAAATATTCTTTTGGTTGTAATATAGTTAATTTTTTTAGATTGTCCTTTATTAACAGGCATTCATAAAGACAGGAAAATCTCTTTGGTACTCATCTGTCCACTTTCCTAGTTTTGTCACTGCCTTTTAATAATAATTTCAAAATAGGCATGAGCTTGGGAAGATTTTTTTTTTTTTCCATCTCAGCTCATTTTTTATTGTGGAAACCAGCTGGCATTTGCAGCAGCATATCAGTTGCGCCTTCATTAAACTCTGCAGGCACAGTGGTGAGTTTTGAATGTATAATTCATTTTTTACAGCATAACACAGATAAACAATACAAATTAGACACATAAATAATTTAAATTCTTAAAGAAGATGCGATCCTATTTCTAAAAAAAAAAAAAAAGGAGTCAGAATAACATCTGCAGAAACGGTAAAAGTAAGATAACTAAGTCTGGATTTTTCCAAGAATTACATGTCCCTGATGAATAGCATTTTCCCATCTTTAACTTCAAGCACGTAAATGCCTTCTGAAATCTCTCTTGGCTCCTCTCCCTCCCTCAGTCATCTTCAAGCTTTTAAGTTCTTTGTTTAGCACCTAAATCTGAAATGCTTCATTTCTGAAAATGCAGCTGTGCTGGTCCAACAGCCACTGCCAGTGCTCCAGGAAAATAGTTGCCATTGAAATGCTTGGCCTTGGCTTTCACCCACTACCTTTGAGCTCATTTCTCTTCGTATTTGTCTAAACAGAGATCCTATGGTCTTGGATATTTCCTACCATGAGAAGGAAGTTCTGCAGAACACACCAGCAGGCAACATTTTTTCCCCAGAGACAAAGCTGACTCAGAAATGTCTTACGCATGCCAGCAGCTCACAGAGGCTCTGGTGTCCCATGGGCAGCCCCCGGCTTCCTCTAGTGAAGACTATTGCGTCTCAGGGGGTCAGGTAGGGCACAAGTAGCTATTCTCTGGTGTCAGTGCCTCAGGTGACTTCTTATGACAAGTTCTTGTGTTGTGAAGGAGCCTCTGCTGCTGCAAACAAAAGTTTACTCTTGTTCAGTAAGGGCTGATGGTAGAAATGTCTTGCAAAGACGTTTAGGAACCTGAGACTGCAGGCAGAGGAGGCCATGCTAAATGCCTTCAGTTTCTATGTATATGAAGATCTGGCTTTGGACAGAAAGACTGGAGCTCTTCATACAGAAAAATGGTGGTGGGAAGTGTGTTGAGGATGAGGACCGGACTGTTGGTGCAAGGTAGCAGGAAATGTGCTCTAGCATGAGATCTCCCATTTGCTTTCCTTCATTTTGCAAGATGGGACAAAATGAGAGTCGGATTAAAGTAAGGATTTCATTACTTTGTTACTTTAGGTGGTATGAAGAAAAGAGAAAGAAAGAAAAAAACTAATTTCTGCAAATTTTTCAGAATCTCATGTGATAAAGAGCTTGTGGCCCCAATTTGTATTGAGGTGAATAGCAAATGCAAAGCTCTGCAGCCATTGGACAGTAATGGAGGCAGAAGAACTTTAATTAACTAATTCAGACGTGTTGCCGAAGTCCTATACCCACCCCATGGCTTTCCTTCCATAATCGTGGATGCAGCTTTGTATGCTGCAGGTCCATTATCGAATTGGTAATGAAAGCAGTTGTACATCAAATCAATCTTCACTGCTCTCCAAAAGCGAAGCTGAAGTTCTCTGTGCTCCCCAACCCAGACCCCTTTCTTTACAACTGTTGTCAGAAATAAACCAGTTAATGTTTCCACTGTTGGCCCCAATCAGTAAACAGCTGGTTAATACTTCATCTGTAACACCATCAGAGGCTTTCAAAGCAACAGTAAATTGAAGAGTAGAAAACTGGCAACAAACCCCAAAGGGGGACAGTCATTTGGAAGTTTGCATTCACCTCTACTCTTACTAGCTGCATTTTATTTGGAGTTGCTTTCTCATCAGTCCTGCTTTGAATGGCTGGTTATGTGATTACTCTAGCCTACCAACGGCAACACAGGATATAAATGTATAGATTATTTTGTGGCATTTTCCTCTTAGTTCCACCATGTTCTCGGTGGCTTCAGGTGGCAGTGCTGTTGATATTTAATAGAAATTTGGCACGTGCCCAGCGGTTGCTGCTGTCCTGTACTCTAGTAACTGCTTAGAGTTGGCAAGCTTGCAAGCAGCACTGTTTTGGGAAATGCAGTAAGAGAACTACTCTAACACGCACGGTTTGCCATTCTCTTGACTTCAAAGGGAGCTGGAAGCTGAGTTCAGCCATACACAACCCTGCTATACTTCCACATCACTCCTGAAAAAGCAAGACAAGTATCATGCCAACTGGAGTGGATGTCTTTGGCGACAGCAAGGCGAAGGAATGAAAGCCAGAACCTGATTATGAGAAAGTTGTACAGGGCTGGCAAGGTTATAACACTGCATTTGATTGGGACTTTTCCAGATTCAAGTATCTCTGAGGGTTGATCAGCCTGGGGTGTGCAGAAAAAAGTCTGGGATTCATCTACTGTTAGCTAATTTATTTCTGGAAACTAATTACAGGACATTTTTAAAGCGTTCTGTAATATTACGATTGGTTTCTATTTAAGTAAAAGAAGTTTAAGCAGTCTAGTGAATGATGGAGTATGATTCTGCACTGCTTTTCTTTATCCTGAGCAAAGTATGGCTGGCAGTTGTCCACAAATCTGTATTACTTTTAATGACATGACACTTCAGACTGGGGAAAATTTATTCAAGTAGTTTCATACTAAGGACCACACTAAAATGTGGGAGGTGGGGATGGCTTTTTTTTCCGATTTCCCATTTTGAAATGCAGTTCCTAAGTCTTGCTTTTAGTGGCTGTGTGGATTGGCATTCCTACAACTCAGGTTTGTTTTAGGATAGATGATGTTACTCAGCATCTGCTGTGCTTTCTAATAGTTACCTGGTTCAACCTCTTATCAAATATATAGTTCACACACTGTAGAGCTTAAATTTGCTTTCCTTTCCTAAAGTCTGTTTCAATGAGTAGAGAAATGAACAGCAATATTTTGTCGAATTTAGCTCAGCATTTTTCCTTAGGCTATCTATCTCCTAGATTCTTTCCAGAAAGAGCCTGTATTATGTATTACATTGCTGTGGACAGCTGTACTAGTCTGCCTTAAATCTGAGAGGGCTCAGTGAGCTGGAAGAAAATACTTAATATTCCTTGATATCAGCACAGGCCAAGGGGGTAATTTTTTTTCAGCCAAACCCTGTCTCTTACATTCTCTGATATAGTGCAGAAATACGGCAGTTAATATAGTTTTTTAATCTCAGATGAAGGCCTCTTAAAAATGACATTGTTATCTGTTAGCCATCAAGGAGTGTCAGAAGACAGATCCAAAGTAAGCAGATTTCTAGTGTTTTGCCTTCTTTCTGTCCAGAAGTGATCCATGGCTTGAGGACATGCCAGACATTAGTACTTATTTTTTTAAAAAAAGTAGAGCTTTTATGTATGCATGCAGATATATAAAATGCAAAAATAATGTGTACTTAATTAATAGTTGCTACAAAAAAAAGTATGAAAAAACTAGACATGAAAGCATTTTCTTTTTTAATGCTATGAATAAATATAGCCCTACATTTCTTTCAAATACATATTTGTTTTTACTAGTATACTGAAGAACTCTTTTTTCTGCTATCTATTTCTTTCTCCTACTGGAAGCAGATTTTTATTTGTCCAGCTATTGTCTGGTACAATAATATACTCAATCCCACAATCCTGGGATAGAATACATCATCTGCAATCCACATTTACAGCCATTCATTCTCAAAAACAGTCCCCAAAGGAGAGCTAATCCTTCTTTCTTTCCCCCCCATTATTTTTTTTTCAGGAAAAAGTGAGTGTTTTCCTTTGGAAATGTCTTCAGTGGTCATTGAATGCCTTTCCTGTTCACTTTTGAAAGAACACAATTAAGCATTTGATTAGATCTGCCAGTGCAGTCAAGAGAGTAGGAGGAGAATGTCAGGGCAGAAATACCTTTCTACAGCAGCAAATGGCTCATTTACTCCAGGGATCCATCAGCCACACGATGCTGTTATAACAATCAACCCAAACAAATACTGAATGATATTTTAAATATTCTTTAATTAATGGTATTTGCCTTTATTCCTTGAAAGGAAAAAAATAATGTTTGCCAGCTGGGATAGTTGAGATACTTTCTTTTGCCTGCGGGACTGGCTTCAGTTACAGCAATTCAAGGAACAGTGTTTGTTGGCCTGGATAAGTACTCTCTCCTGGCTTTTCCCTGCCTCCCACCCAGCTGTGAGCCCTCATTACACCCTTAAATGGTGGGGATGGATGGCCAAGGGCTGTGGTACAAAATCCCATGTACAGCTGCTGCACTGGTTTCATTAGTTCAGGGCCATGTTTTAGGACTAAGTCGAAAGGGCTCAGTTGGTTTTGTCTGACCTCCCTTGGCTTACAGACCAGTCAATTTGGCCCATCTATTCCTCCCTGGGCCAACAACAATTGTAAGTCAATCATTTTGACATTGTTATCAGCAGTGTCTGTCTCTGGGGAGCTCTGGAAGGAATGAATGCCATGAGTATCAGTGGGATAGTAACCAGCATTGCTCCCATTCTCCAACTGGGATTGATAGCTGCAGCTTCCAAGTCAGCTGGTGAGGACATGAGGCTTGGTAAGGAAAAAAGCGTAAAGGAGCATTTAATTATGATAGAATACTTTGTTGAATAACAAAACTAATATTCTGCTTTGCAGCATTGAAGTCCAATATGAATCCATTAGAAAAAAAACACCACTTATTTTCTTTAGGGTTAGGATAGAAACATGACTCCACAGCAAATCCCATATTGAAATCCTGTTTATTTAATTACTGCAACTCAGCCTTAAGGCTGAGATTATGTGTCCAAAGATGTACTAATGCCCACTGTTATTTTCAGGTTCTTCCTGCGGCTACAAAGACTGGTTGACCAATGTTCAACCTCAGAGACTCGGATCTGGGATGGCATGCAGCAATGAACTTTGTACCTGAAATTTTCCATGGGAATACAAATAAGGCTGTTATAAGTCACCATTGAAGAACAGATGGATGGTAATTGCAGGTATCAATAGACTTTGGAGAAGGAAATTTTCAAAAGTGCTTGTGACTTCTATGCATTGAAACCCATGGAGGCTTTATTGCTTTAGCACCTTTTACCACAATGGTGAGTACATTTCTGGGTATTATAGAATATTTATGTATTTTTATATGAATATGTATGCATATTCAGGTTTAAACTACACTAGACAGGTTTGAGGTCTCTGCGGTGTGGGACATGGAGGAGAAAGAGGCCCGTAGCTTGGTACGTTTTAAAAGTGCTGATCATCACAATGGTTTGTTAAGCACTCTTCAGACAAATATGCAGACACTAAACAGATTACTGCATCTTCCTTGGTCAAATGTTGCAGCTGTTTGCAAACACAGAGCAGCTGTATGTGATCCTTGAGAAAAGTTAGAGCAGAATGTGTTTTCTTTTGACTTTCTAGGGCATTTAAGGCGGGTTGCACTAAATTACCCGTGTTGTGCTGTCATCGTTGCACAGACGTTAATAATCTTCCCTGTCCAAAAATGCTTGGAGACTTTGTTGGCAATAAAGCCAATAGCCTTTGTTCATTTCAGGCACTGCAACATTAGCAACCTCATAACCTTTCTTGCTGAATTGATGTATTGACAATAAAGTTGATCACCTCCTTAGTTGTTAGGCGGTTCACCCATGTCAGGTCTTAACTGTCTTGCACAAACCATAGTAAGCAGCTTCACCACCTAGGCTGACAACTACACAAACTGAAGTCATTCCCCTGGTAAATAAGAATTACCAGTCCAAATTCCCATGCCAAATTCTATATCAAAAGTACTCAGAATGGGATTTTCCATATCCTAGTTAAGGGTTCTGAGTGGGAGAGCGTCAGTGCTGACAAAGAGCTTCAGTGGGCTGAGAAATGTAAAGAACAAAAGTGTCACCACCTCTTCCTATGAGAATGTTAGTCTGACTCGCAGTCCCATATTTCGGAGTGGATTGGTAGTTATGGGTCCTGCCTGGAAGGTCATGTTTCTCTCTGGCCTGGATGTAGGTACCAGCCAGTACTAAAGAATGCTTCCTTTAGTACTCCAAGCAGAAGATGACGTAGGATACTGCTTTTTTTGTGGACCATGTTATTAGGCACATTACTGTTCCCATGTCTGGAAACTCCCTCAAGGCTGTGGTAGCAAGGTAGGAAGACAAAAGTATTGCAAGGCTGAGATTAAATTTCTCTTAGAGATCCAGAGCCACCTTCTTTCACATGATTTTAATGTTTCTGATTTCAAAAAGAAGCTGTGTGTTGAGCAAACATTTGTTATGGTTGAGTATATGAAGCATAATGGATTTTGATAAGAGTTAATTATTTTGGGGAGACAAATGTGCAACATCCATTTTAGATAGTCCAAAGGACAAGAGAATTAACAGGATGCTTTATGAGGTGGATTAAATGTGCCCATCAGAAATTATTTTTGCCTTTATCACGGTGCGTGTGCAGATTCTTAAGACTTTGATAATATCTGGATCTATTAATCAATTTAAGGTTCATTCAAGGTGAACACGAGGGAAGCAAGGGTCATTTCTGATTTGGTATTAGTCACAAGTTGAATTCTAAGGTCTGATAATTGTTTGAATGGGACCTGCCTTTGATAGCTAGTCAGGAGACAATGAATTTCATTCAATGGGATTACCAGGTCATGACATCCACTCTATAGTGAATAGCATTTGATCAAGTAGAATACAGTAAAATAACCTTCAGACAAGGTTGTCAACACACAATGAAAACCGCTTTACTATGAAGCAAATCCAACAGCATTCAGGCAAAACTTACTTTTTCTGTAAAAGAAAAGTACTTAACTGAAGACTTACAGATCAGGTTCAGAACTCAAAAAAGGCTTCCATTTTTTGTACATCAAATAGACTACTCCATGTGGGCTCCATACGGTGAACAATGTGGAGGTGGGCTCTGCCCACTAAGCTGAATAGACAGCTTTGATTCCCAGCTCCCAATATGGTTTGTCTAAGGAAGCCATGGGCTATATTTGCTGGCTGCTCTGCTAAATCTGGGGTTGGCACTCTTCTCTCTGCAGACCACCATTGCACCTAAATAAAGCAGTAAAGGGACAAATAACGCACAAAGAGTAGCATATTTTTTCCTGCCAAAAATGCCTGCTCCATTAGACTGAAACACTTCTTCTTCAAAGCTGTCAAGGAGCCAGGAAACACCGGTGACCATCAGTGAATAAGTTCATAAGTGTTAATGAGAAGATTAAGTTGAAAGCCATTTGCTAGGAGATCACAAGTTCAGTTCTGGATGATAAACTGCAGCAGATGCCCACATGACTGTTACATAACCCATTGAACCCAAGCATATTAGGGTTCCTGTCTATTCCTAAGGAAATAGCAACCAGTGCTGGCTCACCTCTCCCGTCTTGCAAACAGCTTGAATACAATTCATGGAACATGAAAGCCTCTGCTGTTGCCTCCTCTGATCCCGTGTAGCAGCTGCTTGTGACACAGCTAGACCCTTCGGCTGCGCCTTTCTGCTGGCTCACTGCCGCAAATGCAGAGGTCAGACTGTCTGAGGAGGGGAAAAGGCTGGCCTCATGTCAACTAAAGTCCTGGTGGACCACCTACAAACACTGCCCATGTCTCAGCGCAAGCAATCTGGTGTTAGAGGAAGCCATAAGAGTGTGGGCATGTTGCTAACACTGAGCCAGAGCTGAGCAAGACAGGAATGGTTTTTGTTACCTGCTGTCACTGCCGTTTTGGAGTAATGGCAAATTGGATTGCTAGAAAGGTAGTGGTGCCGGAGGGAAGGCTGTGCCTTAAAGGAAATTGTAATATGGATTGTAAGAAAAGATTAGGCAATGCAATTTAATCGTCTTCCAGCAATTGCGTGCAGCGGGGTATGGCTGATTTTATTGGCAGGAAGTGCTCAGGGCAGTGTGTCAAATGGGTGAGTTTCAGCTGTGTATGTCACCGATGGACATGGAAACCAAAAGCTCACGGGATGTTCTGAGTATGTGTGAAGGGAAATCATTTGAAACAGCATAAAATGGACAGTAATGAGGGATAGGAAAAATACATAATGAAATGTTGAAAGTCTTTTGCAAAAAGTAGTGTCCCATTTGACAGTTTTGCTCAAGTACGAGAGTGAAGTGTGTGCAAGGGAGACTGAAGTGAGTACCTGGATAAAGCATTGATGTGACCCAAAGCCCTATTTGGTTATGCAAATAGTTCCCTGTGAAATGCTTTTAATGACAAAATACTCAGATATAGTAATACTACTCAGACACTGGATGCTCTTTTATCACAGTAGAAAAAGAAACCATGTCATTAATATGGTTACAATTGTTCACATGCAAGCTGGAGCTAGTTTATTACTTCTGATTATTTTTTTTTAAAAACTTCCTATGAAGTCATCCAAGAGTTCTTTAAAATTAAAGAAAATAAAGCAAAACCCTAACCAATTAAAGCAGTCAGGCTGAGGAAATGTATAGTGTGCCAGGAGTGGTCTCACTTAAGTTCAACTGTCTGGTCATCAGCTTAGAACAAAATACTGAGGGAACAGTATTAATTAGGACATCTATTTCAATCTTCAACTTATTTACTTTTCATCCATCCAGCCTGAGAGCAAACTGTGAGAAAAATGTGTAACAGACAAGGACACTGGGTCTCTCAGAGATGTGCAACTGTGCATTTGCTTGTTCCATGTAAATTTCTAGGAACTGAAGAGGAAGCCCTTTTGTAAGTGAAAGCCATAATATCAAATACAGCTGTTCCGTGTCACTCCTTAGTGTGCAATACCAGTCTTGGTTTGGTATGAATGCAGTTATTTCATCAGCAACTCAGAAGGCAAAATTGCCTTTTCAAAGCTGAGCTTTTAGAATGAAAACATTTTCATCTCACTGCAAGCCAGAAGGCAATAATGGAGCCCTCTGTGTGACATCTTTCCTCCACCACTGTGGCTTGGAAAATCTGAAACAATTTCTCGGTTATTTCTTGGTTCTTTGGTTATAAAATTCATTGGAGGGAAATGCAAATGGCTGCTAATATGCAGGAATAATAAGAGAAAAGACTGATTCATTTCCATAGGACACAGAATGGATCATGGTGTGACACACTACTGGGACTGCTAAGGAATGAGCTCCTCTTAGCATGGATTCAGTGATTATTTGTGACTGTTAACATCCATCACCAAAAGGGCAGAGTAGTGTTTTTGGTACTGCTTCATCACTGTGCTGATTAGAAATGCACGAGAATTTTAAGGAGTGGAGAGCTGTCTGAAAGCAGATTAACATACTTGGGTTTTTGGACTGAATCTTCTTTCATAGCCTGGAAAAGCATTGCCTAAGACAACTATTGTTCATTACTTTAAAATTTTACAGGGAGAGCTGTGATATGTGAGAAACAGATCCACTTGTCTTTATAGCATACGCTAGGAAATACTGACACAAAGGGAATGGATCCTCTGCATAGCCCACATTGCTTCCCTTGTATGTCACCTGGCCACCTTTCCCAAACATGTGCATACAAAAGGGCTATGCCAGGGCTGGAAAGGGACATACTAAAAGAGGTAAAACATCAGTGAAAATTGTGAGAATTTGGCACAAAAGCTGGCTATGGGTAGCTCAAGATCATTACTCTGTATCCCGGACAAGCTCAGGGCCATGGGAGCAGAATAGTGCAGCTGACAAGGCTTCAATGCTCTGTCACACCTTGAGATTACAACACAGGAGGCAAAACCAAAACAACTTTTTTTAGTTTTAAAGTCTAGTGAGTGCTAGCACCCTTTCAAAATGCAGATATGAGGTGGGGAACGCTCAGGGCTCAGTGTAATTTTAAGGAAGTCAGTGTCAGTTTATTGTGGCCCAAGATTTAGCTCCTAGTAATGAATGTTGGAAATTGAAAGAAAAACAACCAGTTAAAAATAATAATCCTGAATCAACACTGCCAAATTAAAAGACAATTTATTAGTATTGCAATGACCTCATAACCTTTTACATCAAGTCAAAATAACTTCTCTCTTCTACAGCAGCAGATTATCTGCCCTTTTGGGTATTACTGTTCTTGCCGTGTGTTCCCTGTCACTTGGGTCTTGGATGCAGTGAGTGGAAAGATGATGACTTGGCAAAAATGACTCAGTCTGTGCTCATTTGTAAACTGAAAATTGTGTACTGGAAAACATGAAGGGGAAAACAAGTTTGGTTTGTAAACAGTGGGAAATATCAGTAATATCTGCTGCAACTGTTATGTAACGCCTGAGTGAGACACTGTAGTTTCTGGGCGACGCCTGCAACGCTGGAACAGAAACACTGAAAAACAAAATATCAAAGAGAAAAGGCAACATGAATAGGAAGAAAAAGAAATAAAACCCCCCAAAAACTTGAGAATTCAGAGTTTACTACAACAAATCACTGAAGAGATTATGCGTAAGTATTGAACCCAAGAAACACAAGAAGCAACCGTCACGCATGAAGACAGACAATTCTCTCAGTTCCTTTGTGTGAAAGCTCTGGTTGACTCTTAGACACAGGGTAGCTCTTGGACCAGGGCACAGCCTACTTTGTGCTCTCTGCTCCCTGGCTGCCTCTCACAATCCAGGGCAGAAGCACAGAGCAATCACTCACATCTGCTCTGGCTGGTCCCTCCCTGCTCCTGTCACCCAACAATTCTGCAATTCTCTTGGAGGTGTGAAATGCAGCCGCCCCTGAGTTAGGTCCCCACAGAGACTGCACAGGGTGGATGGCTATTAAATGAAACAAAACAAGTTTAGAAAGACAGGGAAGGAACTGAACTTTACTATATAACAGGATTGGGTAAGAATTTTGCTGGGGTTACTGGGGAAAGTTCAGGCTTGGGTGAGTGTGAGCACCCACAGCGATGTTGGTTCCCAGCTGGGATGTTTTAAGAAATGCCTATTAAATGCTTTCTTTTGCATACAATCAGAGAAGTGTTAAAACTGAGCCATGAGCAGAGATTTCTGTGGATTCACCATAAGCAATCAGAAGTGATATGTTATCTGTTTCCTTTCGGTACCTTCTAGGTGACCAGTCTTTGGCTTTGACATGCAAACTGTGCATCAGATACCCTTCAGGGCTAAGGTATTCCAACGTGGCACAGAGAAGGTAAGTCAAGTTGCAGGTCTGCTTTCATATTGTGGTTTGCTTAGAATATAGGTTTACTATTTTTCAATCTCTTCATGTGCTACAATTATCTGCATAGCTACGCCGCAGTAGTGGTAGAAATCAGCCAACGGTGCATCTGAAATTGTCCCAATAGAGGAGAGAAAATGCCTAGATCTGCACAATATTAGAGCTGCCAGTCAAAAGCAGCCAGTCTCTAAAGCATGTGCAATGAGTGGCCTTTTTTGTTACACTTCTGAAGCAGAATGAGGCTCTATTTAAAAAAAAAAAATAAAATTAAACAAAGCAGAAATGAATTGTTGTGGAGTTGCTGCTTTGCTGATGAGTCCAGGATTCAACCAAGCAGATGTATACTACTAACACAAAGGTATTGTCTGACAGGTAAAGCAAGAGAGGTTTTAAAAAACTTTTCAACTTTGATTTCCTTTGAAAATCTTTACAAATTTTGGGCCTAAAGACCATCTGTGAAAGGTCATTTGAACCAAATTGAAATTTTTGAGATGTTTAATGTAGATATGGGAAAGTAAGAATTTTAAAGTCGGTAGACTTACAAAGTCTAAGTAGAGCTCAATCAGCCCACAGGTTGATCTCTGTGGAGTTGCTATCCCTCTGGCCATGTGGCATCTTGGCCATGAGAAAAAGTGAACTGCAGGCATTGTTTTGAAACTGGATTTTTATTAATAATAGGACCAGTTTCATACATATAATCTGCTAGGGAGTGAACACATGATCATACTATTTTCCCTGAATACAGCCTTTGTATTGAGAATCTTTCTATGAAAAAAAAACAACCCTCTTTGATTTGATCTTTCTGCCTGCCAGTAAGAATTCCCTTATAATTCTCTCAGACTAGTTTTAACCCCAGTACTTGCTTAAGAACTTTCTGGAATGACCTCTTACAGAAAGCACATCCCAAGGTTATTGTCAGCTGTAAATCAAATTATAGTGGAGCTCCATTATTTCTATCTGAAGTAGAACTAAGTGACATTTGCAGTGCTGATTTACTCTAATTAAGTACAGCTTGAACACAAGCTCCATTCCTGAAGAAATTTATGACACTGATTTCTCAAGATGGAAATTGTAGCAGATAGTAACAGATGTTAAAATTGCTCTTCTTCTGTGAGGACCTGCACATTCAGATTAAGTGCTGAAAATCTCTATGTATTTCTTTTTCATTTTCTTGGCTCCTGCTTGTCTTTAATTATCGGAAGAATTGTCAGAGCTGCTCCTTCAATGACTATGCATACACCATAACTGAGCAGCACTACGCCTTTGCTTTCATCAACATTTCTGTGGTTCCTGATTACTCATGCAATAAAAAATTCATCTTGCAATTATTCTGAGTAGGTAGAGAGGGCTATTCATGACTGAAAATTCTTTTTGTTTTTGTGGTCTGGTAGGTAATTTTTAATGGTCTGACAGCATTCCCAAGCTGATGACTTTAAAGCAATAGTACTCTATGGCACACTATGAATGCTGTGCAAGTTTCCTCTGACTCATGCCATTCCATAAATACTTACTGGACATTTTATTCAGAAAAAGGAAGCATACAAGTACAATTTAAGTAGAAACAAATGGCATTCGGTGCCTATTTTATAAGACACATTCTCTTAGTAAAGGCAAATCATAAAATGATTTATATTTCTCTACTCTTCTAATATTAGATTTTTTGATGACTACTGATTTTGATTACTGGCTGGTATGGCCATTGAGCTATACTGGGTTAAATTTTCTCCTATGCCATAGTTAAGGGACCATTGATGATCAGAGGTTTGGTGCTATTTTGACTAAACCAAATGATAGTAGCTCTGGCCTATTCTGTTTTACAACTTACCAAAACCAAAAGCTGGAACTTTGCAGGACCTGAAGGGAACAAATGAGCAGGAGAGGTGTGGAAGGGAAGAGGGAAGCGCTTGTCAAGTTGTCTTTCTCCTGATGGCACTGTGGTGTGTGCATCCTTGAAGTGGATGCTGTAGGTTGGGAGGTGCTCCTACACCTGTAGGTTCCGCCATTGTTCCCCAATGGGCCGTACACATTTGGCCAGGTCATGGGTTTTTGCAGCCCCTTGGTGTACTCATTTTTATATCAATTTAATACTGCTATGCCTCAAGGAATGTGAATTAAGTAATTCGTTAACAGATCTCTTTAAGTTCATCATGGAAACCCATTACAGAAATTACAAAGCATTACTTCTGAAGATGAAAAATGCTGTGCCCGGTTGTTTCTCCTGCTGCTTGGTGTCCCTTCTTGCCTCCTTCTTAGTTTTACTGTATTTGTGGTGTCACACGTTTCAAAGGGTACACAAGAACTGGTCTCTGACTGAGCAGGTCCTGCATGTGACTCATTTGCTTGCCTTTATCAGTGTCCATGGGTTTTCATGCAGGCGGCCATTAAAGCAATTCATTGAGACTAGGTAACATTAAAGATTGTGAGAGCTGCTTGAATGGACATTGGGTCAGTTGTATAATTTACCTCCTGTGAACGGAGATGGTTTTCTACCAACCAGCTCTGTTTGATCAGTGCACAGTTTTCTTTGCTATTTCGTGGCAGTGAAGGTGCACTGCAGCTGTGGTGGCTTTGGCTGGGGCCTCTCTTATGCCATGACTGACAATTGTGTCAGATGCTGTGCGGTGGATTCCCCTAACCCCTGGGGACCAAGGAGAGACCACCAAGTTTGTTACACTTAGAGCTATTTAAAAATTAAACTCTAGTTTTGAAGTAAAAGCTCAGGTTTGATTTTTTTTATTATTTTTTTTCCCCCTTTGGCCATGCCTTATCACCTCGACTACTCTACAGCATCCCTCCCTGGAAAACTTTGAGATGTGCTCTGTGACATACACAGATTTTTCTCCAAGATAGCTTTTCATAGAAGCTGGGTTTACTGGTGCTATGATGACTTTACAATCTGTACCAGTTTCATCTTTTCGATATGATTCAGTGAAGTCTTGCACAGCCTCAACACCTACTCCCATAAGTGGCCAAAATTAGAATTACACAGCATGTCAGCCATTATTACTATAGGTACTCAATATAAGAAAATATTTGGAGAAGAAAATAAGGAATGAATCAAAAGAAAGAGCAAGGGAAGTTGGTGCCAGATAAATACAGACAGAATTATGACTGCTAGACAGCCATGTTTCCAGCTTCTAAATTTTATTTAGCCTGTGGTGATAAAGACAGACTATGATTCTGTGTGCCAGACTTTATGCATGTCTTCCTTTAAAGCGTGAGTTTATACTGGATGGATGCTGAAGGTGCCTGATGCTTAATCTTAGAAATAGTAGTTCAATGGAAATAAAGTACTCAGGAAACAAAAGACAAATGATCTTTCCAAAACATTTTTTTTTGGTAATTTGATCCTCCCATGTAAACAAGAGACAATACAACCTTCTGGGACTCTTGTTAGCCAACAGTCTCCAAACTGCAATGAAAGAAGGATTTCAAAACTATTTCACAATTGTGTTTGGATGAAACATGTGTTTACTGTATGTAAATGAACGAGACATTCTGTTCTTTTAGGGTTCATCAGATCCTCACTGTTTTAGCTGGTTTGGCATAGGCAGGAAAGTGATCTTCTTTAGAAGATGCTGGACTGACAAATAGTTGTTTTTCACTGGAGATTTCAAAAAAAACTATATACTTACTTAAGTGGGAATTTTTGGCTCAGAAGTTTTTTAGCTTGATGCTTGCTTGCTTTTCTAGCTAGAAATAATGACAAAAGAAGTTATTTAATGACAGAGACATGGAGTCAGAATTTCCTGTGACAATAAATTGCTGTTGCATGGTTCACATTGTCAAGCTGTATATACTCAAAATGTGACTTGTCCCAACAGCTTGAAGCTATATTCTCTATACGAGAATTTCCTTTAATAGCTTGGGTGCCTGCATACAGGCAGTCTATGCCATGGCATGTTTAACAAACCTCTTTCCTAGCAGCTAAGGGGAAAATCAGGATCCATTGCAGCTTGGTAAGTTGGTCCTTTATGGAGCTGTTTGTATGAAGATGCTGTGTAGTTATACACTTTATTTCATTGTTCACTATTAGGATATCACTTGCTGAGTTATGGAGGTTTCACCATTATGGTGGTGGTTTGTGTCTCGGACATTTTATTTGTGTGCAATCAGAGAAAACAAACAAACAAACCTCTAAATTGGACTGCAAATAAATCTACATCTGCTGAGAACTTCTGCTCTTTTGTGAGTCCTGCTAGAAATGATGACTCCTGTACATCAGAGTCTGGAGAACTGGCATGGGTGTGAAAGAAAGAGCGTTTTATTGTTCTTCAGCCTCCTTTACATTACTGTACAACCATGGCTGCTGTTGAAGGAACTCCAGCTCCAGCATACATGTTTGCCTCAGCTGGTGCAGAGGATGTGCCTCATGGAAACTGCTGATGGATCTATTTATCCAGGCTAGCAATGGCCTTCTGTAGTGTTGAAGACAAATGTAGATGTGGATAGTGATTGATGATTCCCAGGCCAGCAAGCAACAACAGTTGCTATGTGCTTCGGCTGCTAATAACCATGCTATAACCTGCAAAATTCCTCTGTCTGAGTTGGCTTTTGTTCTCACCACCATTTCATGCAGATACTCTGGCCAGGCTGGCCTGGCTTGAGGGAAGGCCACAAGAAGCAGGCAGGGGAGAATGGCACAAGTCTGGGCAGAGTCATAATCCCAATACAGGCTGTCCTAGTGGTAACTGCTTTTATTGCTATCTATCATCTTCATAACATGAATCTTATGACTTCAAAGAAGTTGAAGATAATACAAGCATGTTTTTCATGGAATTTTGCTCTGTGTCATGAAAAGAAAACTTTTTTATTTGTTCTGTGTATGGATATTGAATTGGTTGGTTGGTTTCTTGCCCTGCTCCAGTCCCATGCTACTGGTGTTTCTAGTGAGGGAAAAAATTCAAACTTTGTTTTTCCTCTTACAGCTTTACTGCTGGGATATTGTTGTGCTCAGCAATCACAGTTTAAACTACATGGCCATCTTTTCCTTGCTTGATCTCTCAAAATCTAAATCCATCAAAGTACTGCACAATCGCCAGTCCAGACGTGTTTTTTGTAGTAACTCTCAATTTAAATATTGCACTAAGGAAAAGTTTTATAAATGTACCGATTCCCTAGCACAGTCTGCTGTTACCATTTATGAAACATTAAGGGCATTAAGTTGCTGCATCATTTTCTCCCCGGGCATAAAGTGGCTGGTTTTGTGACATATTGAGTATCAATTCTTGCTAGAATAGGTGGGAACTGAGAGTCCTCAGAATCACAAGGATTTAGGAGTGAGTATACTATAGGGCAAGTTGTGTAATGCAAACCAAAAGGGCCAAAGCAAGGCTGTTCTAAGTTCTGAGAAGTCTGAAAAAATCTCAAATTTACAGTCAGGCCAGCTTTTCAGAGACATCAGATGCATAGAATCATAGAATCATTTAGGTTGGAAAGGACCTGTAAGATCATCAAGTCCAACTATGAACCTAACACTGCCAAGTCCACCAGTAAGCCATGCCCCTAAGCACTACATTTACACATATTTTAAATACCTCCAGGCACGGTGGTTCCACTACTGCCCTGGGCAGCCTGTTCCCATGCTTGACAACCCTTTCCATGAAGAATTTTTTTTCTAATCTCCAGTCTAAACCTCCCCTCTTACAACTTAAGGATACTTCCTCTTGTTCTATCCCTTGTTACTTGGGAAAAGAGACTGACTCTCGGGTCACTACAACCTCCTGTCAGATAAAGCACAGATTTTTCTGGAGGTCCAGGAAAGACAAAGAATTGGGGTAAGCAAGAATGGCAGCTTGCGAATGGAAGGGAGGTAAGAGCAAGACTGCCTGTGTTCAGACCAATAACCCTATTTTCATCCCTGGAGCTGGTACTGAATAAGGTAAGGAATGACTTTCTAAGCCTTGGTTAAAAGAGAGGTGCTGGTATACTTCCTTGGTGTATTGCAAAATCATTTGCTTTTGCAGCATTTCTTTCTTTCTCCTGACATTAAATCATATATTGTTTCAAAATGCTGCTGCTTTCCAAAGGAAAGCTAGAACAATTCAAAGC
>BJBW01004761.1:29897-154824 GCA_004320125.1 Scolopax mira | reverse complement strand
AGCTACAAAATTCCAGCTGGAGTGGTGATGGGTGGCACAGGTCCCCTTGTCCAAGGCTACACACTCAGAGAAACTAGAGACCCTGAACTTTGACATTCTTCAGTATAATAGCATATAGACCCTTCAGGGATCCATCACAACCCCCAACAATGCTTGTTTTTATTTCCCTTCTATGGTTGTTGAGGAATGTGTGTATGTGCATGTACGTGAACTCCTTATATTTATTATTATTTCATGTTTCAGAAGCTACGAACTGGAAATGCCATTTTTTCTAAGGTGCTCTCACCAGGAGACCATTGCTAATCTGTGATAAATATTGGCACGTAAATGGAATATTTCAATTTGTCTCTTCTTGATCACCTTGTCTTGAAACAGGTCTTCTGATCGCCTAGATCTACAGTGTTCTGGTTCTCTCTGCACAGAGGTCTTGAAGTGCATGGCCTGGTTCCTTCTGAATACAGATAAAGGAGAAAGCCACTCCAGGAGGGCATCTGATGCATTCCAACAGCTAATTGGCATTCAGTCCACAGGACCAGCTGCAGCTAACTGTAAGTAAAACCCCTGAGACATGTAAAGCATGGTGTTAGGTCCCCAGCACTAATTGCTTTGGGCTATTACTTCCCACTGGTGCTACTACAGTTATCGCTAGTGTTAGCTTGAGTTTCAGAGAGGCAGAGTAGTCCTATTTGCCACTGAAATCAACTGTAGATGCCCATCATTTTTGTGAAAATGAAAAGGATCCTCACATTCCTGAAATTATATGTTCTGTGAAAGATGTGCAGCTTTTAAGTCTGCATAGAAATTTCATTCTCTTTCAGTTGATAGAGGAACAAAATCTGGAAAAAAAATAATAATCTCAGAACCTTTGTTTTGCAATGCATATGAAATCAGTATTGTTATTTGATAGGTTGCAATCCTTTAAAATCTTCAGGTTTTTATGGACTATTTTTTCCAAACTTATTTTGCTACTTACTTGTTTGGCTATCTAGAAATCCAGCACAACACTGAAAATCTTTTCAAGTAGTAAACATAACTAAAAACACAATAAATGTATCATTAGGAATGTCTAAGAAAGCTGCTTCCAATAGATCACAGTAGCAGCTGTTTTGAATTCATATGGTAATACAGGGCAGAGACTACCCAAGAGAGTACAATTATTTTAAAATAACATGTGACTACTTATTTAGCCATACACTGGGCAGATGCTATGAACCTCAGAATAAAACTGATGTATGCTTGAAAAATCTGCTTTGACATTACAATGAAGGGAGTATGCAATAGCTACACATAGATACTTTCCATATCTTATGGCATTTGAGTAGCTCTACAGTGCATCTTTTAGAACAACTTAGTTTTGGTTTTGGTACAGTTTTTATTGCTCTGTACTGACTTGTACTGACTCCCTTCCATTACTCTATTCCTATTAGTCTGCCTCTTTTTCTGTGTACTATATTATTCACACTAAAATTTCCAGCATCTGGCTGTTCCTGGATTTTTCCTGCTCTCCTGACATCTATTCTGTTCCTCTACGTGTTCTAGATGCAGTAGTAAATAATCTGAAATTGCTTTTAATTAAGTGTTCAGCATGAACGACAGCACAGTTAGTTATGAGACTGGCTAACAGAACCACAGAAGTGCTAAAACTAGCTTTACACTGGATATACTTTTCTAACATCCCAGCTGGGCTGAATTTCTCAGGAGAAGGCAGGACTGGTACAAGGCTGTTATTTGAGAAATCAACTGAGGTCTACATCGGTACAGCTTCTAATTTCTTTCAGCTCATTTGTTCTTGCGACAGTGTCAGGAGGGGAGTTGCCAGATATTGCAGAGAGTCTGGTGCAGCTAATAATCTAAGTTCATGTTATTATAAAGGTTTTATTCCAAATCTACTCTGTTTCATCTTTTCACAAATTATATACCTCAAAATACAGTGTCTGTACAGATGTATGGAAGGAGACTGTAACTGTAGACCAGGCCTATTGCATCTGTTGATCAGGGCAATGCTAGCTCAAGCAGCCAGTTTGGGTGTCATACATAATCCAGTTTTACAGGGATGAATAGGACATACAGGCCCTAAGGTTTAGCAATCTGCAGTAATACAGTAGTTTATGGTTGTAATATGGGCTGTGTGTCTTAGAGAAGTTGAGAGCCTGTGTGATGTACCTCTGTTGGCCCTGGGGCAGCGTTGGGCTGCTGTTATCCCAGGCAAAACAGAGCACAGACCATGGTTTTGTTGAGACATGACCATGATCCATCCTTATACACCTATATACATACATCTGTATACATATGCATAGTTCACATCATTTTATGAGCTTCTCAGGCACTATGAAGAGTAGGGAGTCTGTTGGCAGTGGGGATGGGGAAGAGACATGAAAATAGATCTTAAAAGAATGGTTCAAACTATGTGAAAGGGGAACTTGCCGCCGGGTGGGCAGTAACCACATCTGTCAAATGTGCACTATAAAATTATGCTGAACTTGATTTCCAGAAATGCCTCAGCAAGTCACAGTCTCCTATCTGGCTCCTTTATTAGTCCTCTATTAGTCATAATTCTGAGGTGGTGAGCCTGAATATAGTAATATGGATACAGATTTGGATGAAGGAATATATGAAGGTGGCATTCTGAATATATCTGTGATAGCAATCAAAGCGAGACAAAAGATATAAAAATATGAAGTGATTACATGACCTTCCCAGCCTTCTTCTATTAAAAATTGGCTCGGTAGTTCTCCAGTATATATACAATCTGATCTAAAAACTATCTAAATATATTTATCAAAGTGCGGCTGTCAAGACCATGCTCAGGTATCAAAAGCCTAAAGATGTCTTAACTGAAAAATCTATTTCGTTGGTGCTATTTGGAAATTGGGGAAAACTGCAATGGGACATTTTACCTTTTAGATGTAAACATTATTTATTTTTATAATCATTCTTACTTTACCATTACTTTTTAATATGGACCCTTTTTTTGCATTTTAGAATGCCTCTAAAGCTATAATTAGGCAAAATAGCCAAGTAGAGAACTAATGTAAATATAAAAGCAAATAGTTCTAAAATATCAGTGACTGTACACAAAATTACTATGCACTTTAGTCACTCAGTCACTTTAATAGATAGTTGCTAGGCCATATTTCAAAAATTCAGTGAAATGAATAGCATACACTTACTCTGACCTTGCAAAATAAATAGCAATGCCCTGAAGACACACTAAAAACATTTAAGGAAGTAGAACTGTTTTCTCTGTTTTAAACAACATTTCATTCAATGGAAAAAAAGCCAAGGAATACATTTTTCCAGATGATTTAAGATGTAGTATGCTGATACTTGTCTTCCAATAGCAACAATTAAAATAGCTTACTTGTGTAACCAGACCATAGACATTATTTCCACTGTTAGCCCATGCTTGTTTAAACAGAATTAGTTGCTAAAAAACTGCAGTTTCTTTTGAAGAAAAAAGCACTTGATTTTTCAGGATCGGGGGGGGATTTTCCCCCCTTTTATTCCAAAACCAACTACTAGTATGGCAAATAGTGATACATATAGAAGTTCAACTCAGAACTCAATACTTAAGTCCCCAAACTTGCAAGTGCTTTTATACTGAAGTCTTCTCAGACTGTTTTAAGGACAGTGTGTCTGACAGGCCACGAAATCTTGGGTCTTCAGTCAAGGCTCCCCTAAAGCCAGAAATGTACTTAGGAGTAAGCTTTCAGTATTTATCTCTGTTTAAAAACAATTCCTTAACAAATAACTTTAAAACCATGTTTAAACATGATCTTATTGATTAAGGAGTGCTTTACAGGCTGTAGATCTGTATTTAGTCCTCTTAGTTTGACCAAATTTTGCCTAACTAGCTAACTAGATAGATAAGAATCTGAATAAAAATTAATCTCTTCTGTGATGCAGAGCAAGAAAATTGTATTGCTTTGGAGCAGGAGGCTACATTTGAGCTCAAAGAATGAACGATGCTGCTGCTTGGATGAATAAAGAGATGAGAGTAATTTCAGCCTATGGTCCATTAGGAACAGTGGAAAGAGATGCTCACTGAATTGGAAAATGCAGAAATAAGAAAAATGATTTATTTTTTTTAGCATTCCAGTTTTTCAATAGAAAGATATAAAGGTAACTATTTAGAACGATGACAGAAACCTTCAGGGAATGGGGCTGAACTTCCACTCAGATCAGAAAAACTGCCCTACACTCTCATGACAACAGCTGTGTTCTTGTCCTACTGTGGCAAAGGTGGGCATGTAAAAACCACTTAAACCAGGCTGTATCTTAATGGCAGTGGCCACTAATAAAATGTCATTATTTGCTAGCGTGTACCACTCAGTAGTATGAGGTATATATTTTTTTTAGCCTACATCTTCATCCAACTTTATTGTGTGGCTAATGCTGGTTGATAGTTCTTCAGTTGTTCTTGGCTGCTCATAACTTCTAGGGGAGCATGGAGAGGCAGAACTGTCCTGGGACTACATCAGTAATGAACTGCTCAGCCCTAGAAGTTCAGAAAGACAAATATAATGTTAAAGAAACTTTTCTTCCTCTTCTGGCATAGGCATGGTGGTCGTATGGATCTGAGCCAAGATTTCTAGAAGCATCAGCTTTGTTCTAGTGATTGTGTTTCCTTTGAGAGCAGCTCAGACCCACACTTCCAACAGAAACCAGCTCCACCTTTAGCCATCAACTGTAGAATAAATTATCCCTCTTGGGTTTCTCTGATCTGCTTGGTAACTTTATGAAAAGCATGCATTTTAGATAGAATTAAATAAATCTGAGGGGGTTTTTTTACCAGTTCCTAAATCAGGAAGATGTAGCAGTTAATACAGCTTCTGTTAAAAATGCTACACTGTCTCTCTATTTTGTCAAAAAGAATTATTAAGGAGAGCAGGGGTCACGCACATTGCAAATATGCTTCTGCTAAAGCAGCGTATTCCTGGAGGAATAAACACAGACAGTGCTGAATTACTTTGTCATCACTAGAAATTGTCAGAGTCCCATAACGTTCGGGAGAGCAGACAGGTTGGCAGCTGCACAGAACCAGAAAAAAAATGCTCACACTGAAAAGTGCAATGAACTTCTTAGTCTAGTGCATGTAGCTGTCTTGAGCTGATTGTAAGGAATAAGATGAGCTGTTGGGAAGGAGTGGTTTTTAGCTGCTTCAGTGGCTAATGTGGGAGAAGTTTTGCTGGCAAAAAGGCTCTCCTTGGTGTTGCACCTTGGTGAGGTACTTGTCTCAGTGAATAGCCAAGGAACTTCTTTTCTTTTGAGAAAAATTGATAATTAATATAAATAACTTTCCAGCAAAATAGAAAAACAGTATTAATAGCCCATTTAAGTGCTGCAAAAGAGAAGTTTCTATGATTCTCTTTTCTTTTTTAATGTGAAAATAGGATGCATTGACAGTCTTTTTTAAAGAAGTGTGAAAAGAAATTATTCATTTGTCAAATGCATATTGAAGAAATGCTAGTATGACCTTGTTGTTGCTTTTTCCTCACCTGTAAAGATGCTAGTTACAGATATTAACTTGAAAAGTTTACTTTGATCATGTAAGACTCATAACTAAAAGATTTTGCTTAGCCACTGCCTTACTCTTGAATGGTGGTCATTAATATTCTGTCAAGATAGACAATCTTGAGGCACAGATGCTCGCTGGGGAGATGATTGCACTACTCTGTTGGATCATCTGGCTTCTTATTCCCTCTAAAAAATCAATGAATCACAGTCAAAATAGTGCTACCACATACTGTAATTAATAGCATAAGTGTACAGTTTTAACAGGCCACTTCAAACTGCAGTTAAAAAAGGTAACAAAAAAAAAATCCTTATAGAATCATAGAATGGTTAGAGTTGGAAGGGACCTTAAAGATCATTGAGTTCCAAACCCCTTGCCATGGGCAGGGACACCTCCCACTAGACCAGGAAAGGCTTAATTCTGGGGGATTTTTTACTGCTCTCCAGCAATAATCCAAACAAGAGGGTTGTTTTGTTTATAATTGCTGCCTTTCAACACAAGCACTGGCAGGTGTGCCTGCCTCCAAGTCTTCCTCTGCTGGTCAGACACAGTTCCTAAACCTCCTGATGTAACTGCTCCATTAATGCTGCAATAATCCTCAGTCACTGCTGGACTAAAGTCTTTCCTAAGTCACATGCCTCTTTGGAAGGTACTCACTGTATTCACCTTTCCTTTTAAGACAGAAACACCTTCCTTTGTCCTTCCCTGTCTAATTTCCAGATGGAAAGCAAGTTTGACTGTCCAGGGCACATGAAGTATAGCTCCTTGGTCCTTTCTGTTCCTCTACATGGATGACGACTTTTCAGCCTCTGTCTCCAAAGCAACTGAATTTTAATTGACTCAACTGCAGTATCCACACAGGTAGGGTAGGGCAGGTAAGAAAAATGCTTCTTAAGCCTTCCTAATGATCACTGGTACAAAGAGATCTCCTTTCTCAGGGTTGCCATGAACCATCACAAATCCTTATGGACTGTAAAGGTTTGACTGTACAGCCAGTAAAATATTTTTTTTTATGATGTAATTTCCCCTCAGTACAAACTCATTCATTTCATTTTATTCCAATAGAATAAAAACTTTTCCTTATATTTTTGGAGTATATTCATGGGAGGTGCGGGGGGAAAGATGCAAAACCACCACCAAAATGAAAGAAAAATCACAGTTTGTTAGCAATAATATAATATGTGGGATATAATAGAGTACCATGCTGCTGTACAACTGATTTTACATTTCTCTCCTTTCAGAACTTTCAAAAGATGATGGAAATTTTGGGCATCAGCACCATTTTTATCTAGCCATTAGATGAAATATCAAACCTCCTTACCTGTCCCTGGAAACACATTCTTCGCTCCCGCACTAAACTTCTGTGAGAAAGGTATTATTGTCCAAGGCATAATGACTCAGAATAAGGTAGGTAAGTAATTCATTGTGTCAAAAATTATATATATGTATATGTATATATGGGTGTGCATTAAAAAGACCATGGCCAGAGAGCGAGGGAGGTCATCCTCCCCCTCTTCTCTGCCCTGGTTAGTAGACTACTGGAGTCCAGTTCTGGGCTCCCTGGTTCAAGAAGGACAGGGAACAGCTTCTAGAGGATACAGCAAAGGGCTACAAGGATGATCAAGGGAATGGGGCACCTCTCATGAGGAAAGGCTGAGAGACCTGGGTCTCTTTAGACTGGAGAAGACTGAAAAGGGGATCTTATCAACATTTATAAATATCTAAAAGGCAGGTGTCAAGAAAATGGGGTCAGACTCTTCCCAGTAGAGCCTGGTGACAGGACAAGGGGCAACAGACACAAGGAGGAACACAGGAAGTTCTGTTTGAACATGCAAAAAAAATTCTTCTGTGTGATTAAATACATACATGTTTCTATATTTTATATACAGTAGAGATGAAGTTACTGAATCTTATCTGTAAGTGTCTGCTGCTGGCTATGCAGTTTCCCTTAGCCTCATACAATGGCATTGTCTTGAAAGAGGCTCAAAGGGAAGATTTACCATTAGTATTTTCACAGTTCTTGGGGAGCTTATGTAGATATGGCATGCAAGGACTACATGAGGCCAACTATTCAGTTTGGTTTTTATGTGAGAATTTAGCAGATCTCATGATTCTGCAGGTAACTAGAACACCATCGTGAAGATAAATAAAGGTAGAGTTGAGACCCTCTTTGGCAACTGCTAGGATCAGAATTAGAAATTGTAACTATTTGAACATTTAACAGGGTAGAAGACAATGCAGGAGGAAAAAAAAAGGAGAGCCTAGTACTACTAATATAGAAAACTATGAAATTTGACAGCTCCTTGAAATTTTCTTTTTCCTAGAATCTGCCAGAACTCTCATGAGGTTTGTTCCTATCACTGGACAGATTCAAAATAACAAAGAATGCAGCATTAAAAAAGTTTGGCTCACAGGAAACAGCTTGTTAGCGCATGAGGCAGCTTTCTGGTGTACATTTTTCATGTCCTGCTACAAAAAGATCAAAACATTGTGAAGGATGTGAGGCAGCTGAGAATTGTTAAAAATGCCACTTCTAGCTTAAGACATACTTTTGATATTATATCTATTGCATATCTAAAACTGTCAGGCTACAATGAAATTTGTCACCTATATTTTACACTTGTATTAAGTGAGAACATGAAAACTGACCTCTAGTAACACTGTTTGACAATTCTTGTACATATAACTGTTACTAGAATGATTTTACAAACCAAGGCTGTCAAATGCATCCTGTTGTAATCTTTTGGGAGACAGAATGCTACACTGGATTTTGTAAGCCATTTTTACTGTCTTACAATGTTCTCTCAGGTCATATTAAATCATTTGCAGTGAATTTTTTTTTTAGGCAGAAAAGCTTGTCAATACTGAAACTGAGAATTTGTCTGTCAAGTTAGAGGTGCAAAAAAATTTAATTTGTAATTGAATCCATGTATCCTTTGAAATGAAGTAGCTAATCTGAAAGTAAGCAAAATGAAATGTTTGAAAGTATGAGAGACAAGTGGTATCCTGCCTGGCTAACTTCTAACTTCAAAAGTCATAACAGCACATTTTGTATCACTGCATGGTCTGTGCCTCGGCTCCACCTGAGCCAATAGTCAGCATTTGCTCAACTCTCTCTTGATAGCCTCAGCTTAATCCTCAGGTTAAAACTGAGCATATGCCAGAGAGCAAAGCTTAGCTGAGGCTTTCACATACATACTTTGCACAGAATGCCAGGACACATTGTAAATATTGAAAACAGTGATTTGGGGTTTTGTGCCATATTTCTAATACTTTTGGGAAGGCATAAAAAAATCCATAGATCAAATACAAGTTGAATGAAGTCCTGTTACACTCCCTGAAAGTGAGAACCACAAGGAAAAAGAACTACCTTTAGTTTGCTGAAATAAACTGTGGATGAAATTTAAGAAAATATGCAATATAATGCAAGACATTTTCCCTAGACTCTCTTCTCAGAACAATACTGTTAATTAATTCAAGTGGGAAAAGAAATTAACTAAAAGGAGGTGGGAAAGGAACCAGAAAGGAATCAGCAGCACTGTGTTAGACCTGGACCACATAATTCATGAAGGAGGGGGGAACTGGCCACTGTCACACTGCACTCCAGCTCACTCGCACTCTCACTTGGTGACTTTAATTTTACACAAGCTTTATGAACATGAACAGGAGCTCTGTATTTTAAGAGCTGCATAGTGTTGTATAACTAATTTGAGAAATAAGTGTAAATTTAGCTCAAACATTTTGAAGTGTCTGTATTTCACTGTGTAATTTCTTTTTTTCTTCTGAAATATATAACCTGTCAGTAGTGCACTAAGAGCAGTCTAAATCATCTTCCATTCACCTGCCGTTCAGCCCTTTGTGAGTCTTTGTCAGCAAGCTGCTTCTGACAGTTATTTATAGCTCAACATTTCAGCAAGATAATTGCAGGTAACACTCCTGGAAAGGCAACTCAATGGTTATTGCTCATAGTGTGATTATTTTAATTACTGGATCTCTTTGATGTGCTACTCTCGGACATGCTGGACTGTGAAGACAATTTCCAACCTAGCTCCCAAATCAGGCAGTGCTGCTCTTGGCTCCAGGGAAAGGCTGCTCTGCCAGGACTCTTGATGTGCATCTCTATCTCCCATTACATCAGGTATGATGTTAGTGTCCTCCTGGTGTGTTTTCAGAACATTATTGAGAAACAGAAATGCCTTCAACTCCCTTCTTTTTCAGGGAGTTTTCCTGGGAACTTTGATACTCTGTGCTGGCTCACCTCACATAAAATTGTACCTTAGATTCAGCTGTAAGAGGAGGAGTAGCTGCAGCTTCAAGGTTTAGTCTTTAATCACATTCATGTCCAGCAGATTTGGCTCTTTATACCAACTACTGCATTAATAACCAATCAATATAACACAGTGATGTAAGCAGATGCACAGAACAGGTAACAAATAGTAGTCATAGAATGAAAAAAAAAAATCTTCTTTTAGCAAGAATATTTTGTTACTTCACAATAAATCCCGTACAATTTTGCTCAGATTTCTTCTACCAAATTTTTATATTTGTATGTCAATATAGGTCAATTTCCAATTCTAAAAAAACTCCCATGTTATTGTAACATAACAGTGCTGAAGCCACTTAAAACCACTCTGCAGCTCTCACAGTTGGAGTATTATGTGCTAAGAAGTGTGAGTTTCTGATCTCAAGTAATATCTTCTCCCCAGCTTATAAATGTTCTTTGTGACTTATTGGTATGTAGGAGACCACATTTCTGAAGTGAGTGTCCACCTATACCATTTGGACCTTCTGCTTGTTTGCTGTTTGATAAATGGGTCATCTGTCAAAATGACTTGCTGAAATTAGCTGAATGCCTGCAATCCACATCTGTGTGCGAGGTTGAAGAATTGGGAGTCATTACTGGAACTGTTAAAAGAGGAAACAGCAATGTGGGAATCTATGTCCTGAGGACATACAGTGCTCAGAGAGTCTTTAGAAATAAAGAAGTTTAAATAGAAACAACACAACTCACAGGAACTGCATGGAGTAGATACAATACAGTTTACGCAGCAGATGGTATTCAGTGACAGTGGCAGACTCAACAAGGCATGATTTTTAGTTTAACTATCGTTGAACACAGGCCCAAAAGCTGTTAAATGGTCCATTCAAAATGATGGTTCTACCAACTCCAAACTATCAATGACTTCTCCTTGTGGGAGATAGTATGTGTTGGTGTGCACCGACAAAGAAAACTTGGAAAAATATTGCTCTGGAAGAGACATTGTATTTGACAGGCAATGTTTGCTTTCTAGAAAATAGCATTTTACTCCCAGGAGATGAAGGCTGTACTTGGACCGTGTGCATAAACAGTCTGCTCTGTCAGATCTGCTCTGAAATCCTCTTTCTTCAGGTGCTGTGTGCTCCCTTTAGAGCAGATGTGGGGCAGATCACTTGCATTCTCCCATATGCTTTACCACAAACACAATTATCTGCAGGTTGTGTCTCAAGAAATGGAGTCTTACCACACTGGTTAATGAAATCTGTAAGGTCACTTTACCTCTCTTTGCCTGAAACAGAATTAACCTCCTTGGAAATAACGACAATTTAGCGTCAGAGTGAAATAACAAGGTGATTTGGGGGGTGGGGCAGTATGTACTAGAATGTTTATTGCCTTGCCTTTGCCAGAAAGGCTAAAGCTTTCTGGGCACTATTAGTGGTTGAGGTGGGCTGAATATATGGCTCTTAGTCACTTGCTTATTTTGGAAGGGTATCTGAACACATATATATTGGAATAGAGTCCAGAACTCCATTTGTGGCATTTAAACCACATAATGAATCACAAGTTAAGGATATGATTCAATATCTTAAATTGCATTATCAAATTTGTGACTCATGGTCAATGACACCAAGTCTGGCAGTGTTCTGAACAACGCTTTCAGGAACAACAACTTTTGATGACTTTTCTTATGGTCGAGGTCAGGGTGGTATGTGCTCAGGTCACAGCGCTGTGTTCCTGCAGTACACCCAGCGTGTTGCAAAGGAAGTGCTGTGTTCCAAAAGCACTTGCAAAGAGCTATTCTCCCTAACTTTCACCAGCTGTTCCAAACTGAAGCAAGAAGTTCAAAATGAGTTTTCTTCAAAACTTAGAGCAAATGCCATATTGTATATATATAATTGCAGTTAACTGTAAACACTGTCTTTTTTATCCCTGTCTCCTCTATTCTCAATGTACATAGAGGCAGGGAGGCAGCACCAGTTAGGACTCTCGTACCCTTTCCAGCAGCATCTTGACCTATATCCTGCCTTGCTAGACTGACTTACATCCCTACATGCTTCAGTCATATGGGACTGCCAGGATCTGCAAGACTGGCCGAATGATAATGCTTCAGATCTATGCTGCACAGCCAGCAATGTCTGCACTAGCAGCAAAGTACTGGGGATTCAGGCTTCTTAAAGCAAAGATTTTTTTAACAGGAAGAAGGAGGAAAATCAAGAAAAATTTTTTTTAAACAAGGAGACTAAGGAAAAATCACTTCTGTCGGTACTCGGAATACACCTTGGAAGAACCTCAGACTAAGAGGAAAAAAGTAAGTGAACTATTTGTGATATAGCCAAATTAAAGAAGTCTTTGAGTTACCTTCACAGTTCTCTTGCCAATTTGAGAGGAATTGTGTTATATCCAGTGGTATCAAAGGCTGTGCTGATAGCCAGCCAACAGCAAACACTCATTCCCTAGTTCTGATTGTATGTTTACTTACCTTTACAACAGTAGGCAACAGGAATGATTCACAGGTCACGCTAAAGGCTACACCACACTGAAATTATAACTGATGGTTTAAATCAGGCACTGTAGAAAGCATCTGTGAAGGAGTATGAACAGACAGAAAACATAAGCAGCCCCTCTCTCATGAAGTTTGTCTGCAGATGCTGACAGACACAAAGTCTGGTAGAAAGCCTCTGAGATCTTAAGGTTACAATTCGAGTAACATCATTAGGCAGAAGTGTGTGTGAAGACAGCGTGCTTATAAATTTCCTTCTGTGATTCACACAGTGAATAGTGCCACTCGCATCTAATCTGTGTTTGGCTGACCTGCCAAAACATTAAAATCTGTGAAAAAAGGCAGCCTACTGAATTTAAAAGTGGGTGGCTTGCTTTGAGATAGCATGTTCTTAGGACAAACACTCCAAGCTGGGAGAAGCCCAGGATAATTTGAAGTCTGGAGTGGCTAGTTATGGTGGAAGTTAAATTATTTCCTCATTGCTGACTACTAGTTAAATACTAGTATCTGTAGTAGAGGACGCATCAGTTGTGACATTCTCTACTTCCTAATCTATTGTTTCAATAGAAAGCCAATTATTCAAGATGCAAAGACCTGAGTCCTGAGGCAGCAAAACACCAACACATCTCATCCAGTGTGCTTTCTGCTTACTTACCTGTTAGGTTTTCTCAAAAGTATCCTTGTGCTTTGCTTCCATATGGCTGATATGACTCAATGAAGCCATAACAACATCATCCTTCAATCCTTCCCTAAAGCTCTGCTTTCCCTACCAGAGGTTTGATAGCAGTTAGGCTTGCCCAGGCACTAGGGCTGTTGCTATCAAATATCCTGATCAAATCCTGATCAAATATTGGCTAGTGATTTCCATGTGATTCCCCAGCTGCATGGACCCATGTGTTATTTCTGGGACAGTTAATGCAGCATGGCAGGGACTCCAACTTTCTGTTCACAGCCAAGAAAATAAAATCATTGTCCAGGAAATAGCTCCCAGGCATAATAGTAATAAAACTACTAATGCTCACATAGTAACAATAAGTACATGCCGAGCAGCCCTGGAGGATCTGGAGGACGACTGATCAATATCCTGCAGGATAAATCTTTTTTGTAAACAAACATGAGCAAATTTTATCCATGCCTCAAGCTGGCAGGGAGCAAACCAGGCTGGACACAAGAGGTAATTAACATACACCACTAGATTCTCAGGTTCTTTATATCAGGAACTATTCTCATTTACTTCTGTGGTGTTATAAACCCCTTACTGATGCGCAGGTAACACAGTGTCTGGGTCTTGGGCATATTACAGTGTTGCTGTAAGAGAAGGAAGCTCAGCCTTAACATCTCATAAAATGGCTTCCTTAGTCCAGTCTGGATAATACCAGTAAAACTCAAACAAGCAGTGCTATGTGCTGAGTGCTTCCTCTGCTGCCAAGTGTTGTTCATTTTTCAGCGGCAGATAAAACAGATGGGATTGGTGACAGGTTGACCAGGATACACACAGTGAAACCTGTGCATCTGTCAATAGAAGAATTCATTGGTTTTTGTACAGATCTAAGTCCTTGATTTGTGCTCTTGTCTAGTAACAAGCACTCCAGTTGTAGGAACCAATTATGCTCGTCTGTCATGCACCTGAAATTTCTTAGTTAAAAAAAGCCCTCTTGCTGTTTTCACCAGTAGTGATGGTGAAAATCTGGAAGTGACAAACTTTTGTTGGAAATCATGTATTCACTGGAAGTCTCTTACATTCCATCACCTGTATGTGGGGGGTTTTTTAACATTCATTCTCCCATTCCTAAAATGAGCTGCCAGTCAACCTCACTTCTTTACTTAAATCCTGCTAAGACCACACCTATTTATCTTGTCTTCAGCATAACAGCAATAAAAAAAAAAAACACAAAACCAACCCAAACCTATGTAATAAATTTAATACCACTACATCACAGGTAATTTGTTTGTGTGCCCAGCTTATTCCAAGAAAGAAAATGCTCAGACTTGTTTTCCTTAAAAAAAAAAAGGAGTATTTAAAACCTGCAGTTTCACTAAACCACTAAAGTGGAGCAAAGGTATTCTCTCATCTCCACTTGAAGATAAGTCTCTGACAGTGAGGTCTGAAGTGGGAACAGCAGTGGTGTTTCTCTGCTGGCTTTTCCATCGCTTTTAGTTGCCATTGTTTATATGTAAACCCACCTTTTCAATATATTTTCATTCTGAAGAGCTTAAAGCTCTCCCGTAGTGTTTTATTTACCATCCCACCAGTAACGTGTATGGGTCCTTCTCTCATTAAGATATATGATACGAAAAAGAAACACAAAAGAGAGAAGCACAATAACAGCAAGTGTTTTATTCCCACAGACTTTGCAGTTTTTCTAACTATTGTCCCAATCTGCCCCCAGGGAGCTCCAGGGAACATGATGCATCTATTGCTGTTGCTCTTTTGACCTCCAACACTGATCTGTTGCCCAATAAAATATCTCTCAAAGGACAACATGGTGTCACAGCTCATTTAGAAACCGAGAAAACCAGCGCTTTGCATAAACAGGCTCTATCTTCCCTTTTAAGAAATGTAGCCAATGATACATATTTTTTTTATGGTATTATCTCATATCCAGTGCTCTCCACTTTGTGCAAAGCACAATACAGAGTCATTAACACAAGTATAGGATGTCATGTAATGCAATATCCTCTGCTCAGCCACCTATTATATATACTTTTGTACTTGACTGAGTAGATTAGGTAAAGTACAATATTTTATAAAGAAAGACTGTAATACTAAGAAACTTATTTTCTTTTGTACTGTCTCTGTTCATCTGTGTCATGGATCTGCTCTCTTCTACTGCAATAGAAAAGATACATTAAAATTAATATTCTGAGCTAGGATTTTCAAAGCAGACTATACCAGTGAAGTGTCCAAAAGCCACTGACATTCAATGGGAGTTAAGTCCTTAACCCCTTTGAAAATTCTTAGCCAAAACCCATTAATGCATACTTCAAAGAGATAATATTCACAATTCTAGGAGTCATTTTTCTAACAGCCTTTCATTCTCATTTCTAACAGGCCTTTTTCCCCTAGATCCTAACCCCCTGATGGGGTACAAAACCAAATTGCTTCCATGTCCTTTGTAATTCAGACCTCAGCTTTAGCTCTGACTTTTTTGAGGCATTTGTTTTTATATTTAATGACACACAAAGATCTGACTAAAAGAGACAAAATTATACTCTTTAATATTGATTTTCCACCTTTATCTTGTCTCACCAGTCATTATGCCTCTTATAAATGAGCACATGCACCAGTTCATCTATGTATTTTGACTCCTTGCTGTGGAGACTTAATTAATTAGTATGTTGTATTTCTTGTTTATGGTCACTTCTCATATTTTGACAAAAATTAATTCATCCTGAATATTATAACCTCCTACTTTGTAAGCCTTTTCTTCTAAAATAATGATGCTACCGGATTTGTAGATTGTGGTTTGTCACTTTTTTTATTTTAGCCATTTATACTAATTCCCCCTCCACACACAGACCCTTAGCATGCTAAGACTTTACTGATTAAATAAATCACATGAAAAAGATGTGATCAGGTCTGAATTTTTGCAAATAACTATTCAAATAATTCACCAGAAAGCAGGTGTTAATTGAATTAACAGTAAAGTGATACTGTAGTAGCAAAACCCTACTAAGAATCTGCTACACTATATTGACACCTTGTGGCTGATTCATCATGATTCAATGTACCCATGCAGACTCCTGAAACTATGAGGGACTATAATATAAAACCTGTAGAGAAAATATTTTCATTTTAAGTACTCACAGTGGATGGGAGCCCCATAGAGTGACTAGATCAAACTCAATTTTAACTTTTAGTCTGATGCCAATCCAAATTCAAGTATATATGTCCTTCAGTGCTGAGCATAGGACCAAGATATACACACTTCCCACTTCCACTACAATTCAGATCTCTGGGATCCAAACATGTGTCCTGAACTTACCTCAGACTGCAGCACCTCTGGCTGACATGTCGTACTTCAGCCTCCACACTAAAGGGAGCGGGATAAAGAAGGAACAGCTTTTGTTGTAACAGCACCTGCAGACAAAATCCAATGAGTGAGTTTCAAATTGTATTTGCAGAAGGAAATGCAAGCTTTGAGGTATACATGTGAAATAACACTCTAGAAAGGTCAAACAGAATGAAGATGCTACATGCAAGCAGTTTGGGGTTTTTTTGTTGTTTTTTTTTTTTACCGTCTGCCCAATGAAGAGGCAGTGGCACGATGCCGGAAGCCTACTCAAAACAGGCAAATAGGTTGTAACATATACTTGAGACAGCTCATCTGCTCAATAAGTAATCATTGTGTTCAAAACCATTTTCATACAATCATCCTGAATAACACATAACTACCAGGAATTTACAAAGGAAAGAAACTGCTGAAACGTTCATAGAGGAAAAGATTTGAAAAGGATTCAGATAAATCAAACAGTGCTCTGGCCATCATTCATTCATTTCAGTGAATCATTGAAAGACATCTAATGATTTCCCAGGAAGACTGCCTCAACCATATGACCCTTGAAGACAAATAATCAACTAACACTGCTAACTGAGAATGGGAATTAATATTCTTATTTATAGCATGATGTCTGCTGAGTGGCCATTGAACTCAAGAGGTTAAACTGAGCATCTCAGTTAGGTGTTGACCTAGTGCTAGTCAAACAGAGAAGGCAGTGGGCAAGCAGAAAAATGAAGAATCTTGTGGTATCCTCTCTATTTGCTGGTGAGAGAATTTGATCCAAGATGTAGACCTGTTTATAGAAAATTTTGACTGAGTCCTTAGCTATGTGCACCAGCTGAAGACATGAGTGTGGGTACTACTCATGGGAGAGAGAATGAACACCCTTTCCTTGCTCATAGTTGCTCTCTGGTTAGAAAAAATGAAAGAGGCAACCACCATTCCCACAAGAAACCACTGCTTTCCTCATAGCATAGCAAAAAGCTTCAAGGGTGAAAGCATAGGGCAGCCAACGTGAGACAGACAACAGTAGGTATGTTCACACACCATGGAATACCACTCCGCAAATAATTGTCTTAAGACACCACCGTAGATACACTGTTAATTTAAAATATACTTACTTAGTGAAGTGAGAACTGTTGGAAGAACAGTCACTGGCAGAAACCTCTGACCCTAGAGAAAACAAGCAAAAAAGGGAAACAGTTAAAAGACAGCACTAATGGCCTTTCTTAGCAAGCAAATAAAGCAGGTACCACAAGATTTTCTTTGAATTCTGTGAGGTACCTTACATGCTGAACTACAGCACGTAAGCCAGTGAACTGTTGCCAATTAAGAGCTGGAAAAAAGAGAAAACAAAACCAAATGTGAGAATATGAATATGAAAGCATAATGTAAAGAAGAAGATGTAGTCTTCCTCCCATTTTTTGGTTACTTTTTTTCTCCAACCCGAATTTTCTGCATAGAGTGGTGTATTTTATTTTCATTGCCGTCATCATCAGCTACATTGGAAGGTCATTTGTGTCATCATTATCAGCATTACCTTATCAATTGCAGCACACAACTCGGGTTTTGCTGTTTTTTTTCCTAGGATGTTCTTCCCAGACCCAATTTTCTTCCCAGTCCCAATTATAGGGCCATCATTAGTTGTGTTCTGTAGTAAAAAAAAAAAAAAAAAAAAAAAGAGATATTCAGATTATTTCCTAGATAAGTACGATAATTGCAGAGAAGCATCTTTTGTGGCTGTCTGCCCCCTTGCAATGGCTAGGTTAACACGTGCTTCAGCTACTGTCCTGCAGCTGTTGGCATCTCTTTCCTGGGCAATTAAAATGCAACAACATGTAATATTGATTTATGCAGTATTATCTTCAGCTAACATTATTCTTAAAATATTATTTTAGTAGTGTAAAAACATATTTAGGAATGCCTGCCATCTGTCCAGACATAAAAATTAATAAAATAAAGGTTTCAGTAGTGATAAGGAACAAAAATTACTACTCCTTATGAAGAGATTTAGGTTAAAAGTTTCATTTTCCTAAGTAAGAGCGGATTATGGTCAACAGTAAGATTTTAATGGGAAGACTTGCACATACACTTGAGCATATGTGTGTTTAAAAATTTTATAATTCATTTTAATTTGTTCCTGCACATCATTTTGCTCTCACTGTTACGGCCTGCTTCATTTGATTTATTTTTCCTGGTGATTATCACAGGGAAAGAACAAAGATGCTTACTCCTTAGACCTGCGTTTCTTCATGTGGCCATGCAGTGGCACAGGAGACCAGAAATCACCATAGAACTGTGCTATGCATTTGGTGGTTTTGAGGTAGGACTTCGCTCGGGTGTGAGGGTTGGGAGCCTGACAAAATAAATTACTGTGCACCTTAATGCTCTGAGTGATGCATATCACTGCAACACCCGGCGACGCCTGCTGTTCACCCTGACCACATGGACTCGGAGACTCCGACCCGCAACAGCAGCCTGGTTCCAGCAGACCACTGGCCAGCTGTGCCGCCCTTACTGGGGCAAGAGGCAGCTGCTGCTCATCATCTCTCTCCTTTCTCTTCCTCTATGCATAGCTGATAGGCAGCATTATTTATGCTATGCTTCTCTACGACTCCTATATGAGTTATCCATCCCCAGCTGCTGGTATTTGCTTTGAGCCCCTGGCAAGGCAGCGGTGGCTCTCGAGGACGTACCTGTCCAACGCGCATGACTGAGTGCTTCTTCTAACGTGGGTCAGTGGTACATGGTGACAGTTATGGCAGCCCCACAAAGCCTAATGCCTGCCCTGGGAAATGGCAGTAATTTCTTTCTTTGACTGGAAAAGGCTCAAGGCGTACCGTGGTTTTTTACAAGCTTTTCTGGTATTGCTTCTATTAACCGGGTTTCTCAACTCAAAATCCCCATTTCATACCTGGTAAAGAGATGATATCTACAGGTCTTCATTGGTGGTTCCTGGTTCTCAGTGAAACCATCCTCATGGAGATCTTCACTGGGTGTCAGAGGGAGGAACAGAAAAAGCTGTGGGGAGGGCAGTAGATGAGGGCTTACAGACATGTCCCTTACAGACATTCTGGGGACCGCAGCAATGCCATTGCTGCAGCATCCTGATGCACTTGCAGGGCAGCACCGTTGAGGTCCCTGTAAAGATACAGTTGGAAGATATGGCATCATGTGCAGCCCATGGTGGGATGACCAGGCTTGTATACTCCAAAGAATATTTGGCCTCATGCTTGGGTCATTTTTACTACAGGGACCATTTCTTCTTGCATGAATTCCCTGGCAGCAGGGAGGAAGGGGAAGTGTTGCCAGCCTGGTTTTCATATCTCCTCAGGGTCAGTGAAAAGGGTCCAATTTTATAATTAATTTTTGGTTTTGAAGGTGAGCTTCCTTTAAAACTCTTTAACTGTAACCCCTAGAAGAGTCCTAAAACTGCAACCCAAATTTAAAGAAAAAAAAGCTGAAAAGAAGCTTGAATTCTGACACACACCCCCTCCCCTGCTGCCAATGCCATCCCTCCTGCCTCCAGGAGATCCTTCTGAAGGTACAGATATGTGATCTGTAGAGCCCAACAGTAAACAGCTAAGCATCCACGCTTTAGAGTTGTTTATCCTTGTCCAAAGACTGATAAAAAGCATAACTGCTCTATTAGACGGTTCAAATTACCCCTAATGATAACCCCAGTATCAGAAACTTCATGCATCTAAGTTGAAACCCTCCTTCTTGAGGACACCATACACACCCTGTAATGTGGAGCCCAGAATGACAACTATGAGCAGGTAAAGAACACACTCACCCTCCAGATGGCGATAAATCCGCATTTTTTCCTGCACTTTTTCCTCTGAACTTGACAGAAAAGCTGTTGTTTTCGTTTCTGGAAAGCAAGAGCTTGTGATTTAAAATTTATATGCAAACACTGGATTTCCTTACAGTATTTATTTATAGTGACAGCTATTCAGTGTATATATATCTATGTATATATATATTTAAAAACATATGTCTTTGTCTACATACATAGATACCCACATCTACTTCTCACTGTAGTCATGCAAGCATTCTGCTCTGCTGTACCTGGGCAGAACTCTCTTACAAATGAATAAAGAAGTTGTTCTGATGAGAAGGAAAGAAGAGTCATGACAGAAGTTTAATTTCTAATTAATGAATCCATCACGATTAACTCCTGACACACCAGTGGCGTTCAGTCTCTGCTGATAGTCTGATCCAAAGACAACTGCAGTCAGTGTTGCAAGGGAGGGCTGATGCAGACTGGATGGGGATGGTGCTCAGATGTTCTTGCCCTGGGGACTCCTGTGGGTGCACGGGGTGGCCTTCCTTCCCTCCCCATTCTCCTTGCTGATTTCCAGCCAGCTCCAGAGCAGGAAAGCAGGGAGACAGGGGGGGAGGAAAATCTAGTTGTGACAACAAATTAAATGGCAACTCCTCCTTGCCTCTCCCTACTTGTAAGATATAAAAAGGTGAACTGAAAGCAGGTATATCATTACTAGACTTAAAGAAATGTAAAGTTTAAATCAAGTTGTTCCTCTGCAGTGAACAATTTGTCTTGGCTGTACTCACACTGAAGTGGATCAAGAATTTTTCCAATGCAGCCCAGATCCTATAGCAATGCAAGACACATCGACTGCAGTTTAGATTAGGAAAAATGAATTACTGACCAAGCATTATTATTATGAGTTTACTTCATATAAACAGAAATGGCATAATTAACAGCATGCGTATTTGTGTCAGGACGCTGTTTGGACTTTGACATGCCTTCTGGCTGACTGTCACCCACAGTGCAGTAGGGTTTACATTTGCTATTCTGAATCTTAGATTTCTGCAACCCCTTTGGAAATGTTCTGATTCACTGTCCCTATCTAGTCAGTGAGCAGCCCTGCTCAGTGCAACAGAAAGCACTTTTGATAGACTATGATGTTTACTTTGATGAACTAATGAATTATAAACTGACCTAATATCTTTGAATATTAGAAGTGGAATTTCAGTTTGCACATTAAATGTAAATCAATGACTGAAAAAATAATCCAAAATAGCACCACAGAAACAAGATGAAATGAGTTAATGTATAATTCAAACAGCATAGCTAGAAGCAACATTTCTATTTTAATACTATGAATATTTCTAAATCAAAACCAGATTCTGATGTTTAGTTTTTTTCTCTGAGCCTATTTTTGTTGTTGTTGTTGTAGATATAAATTGTAATTAAAAGCAACAGTGAATTATGAAGCTATTAAGAGCTGAGACTAAAAATTAAATAATAGAAGTTCTGTGATTTATGTAACTGAGATCCTAAGGCACTCACTAAGAAATTCATGCTACTTCCATGCCAGCCATTTTATTCAATACAAACCCCATTTGCCGAGCATCGCTTTCCAGATTCCAGTTAATACTCGGTAAAAAATTTAGTTAGTGGTTCAGGTCAGTATATTAACTTTTGAGAGCCACACTGTTAGTGGCCTCAGGTGAAAAACTATGTTAGAGCTTGGCTAAAGGTTAGGATTTAATCCTGAAGAAGTAAAGGTGATGTGTTTCAGGTGGGGTCTCCAAAGTCAGAGGTTATTTTTACAAGAAATGGCTTAATCCACCTTTGCACCCCCTTTTGGAAGCCTGATAAGGCCAATTGCCTGACCAGCATGAAATCAAGACTTAATGCATGCAATAGCTGATGAGCTGCAGGGCTTTGTGGAGCTGGACTTGCTCTTAGGGCTGCAGAGCATCCAACACCCTTTCCTTAGGCGATCATTACTATAGTGTATATATTACATATATATACACTACAGGGGTTCATTATTACAGTTAATGACCTCTGCCTGAGCAAGTTACTTGGTCTGTCTTGGTTTGAGGTTGCTGCCTTTGTAGTCAGGATAGAGCATTTACTTTGGGGCACCTAAGTGCTCATTAGCCTTTGATTAAGAGTTGGATTAGGATTAGGATGCGGGTTATGGTTGTTAGGTTTTAATATCTCATGAATTGTATGACAGTAGCTTTGAAATGCTCTAAGATTTTGATTCAGATTTGCACACACAGTAGCACTACTGGTGTTTAGCCAGTATCTCCTGTTAAACATAATTTCATAAGCCTTCTTTTTAATCTGTGGAGAACCATAACTATTCTGCTATTAAAAATTCAGCTGAGATCCTTGTGCTTTCTTTCAAGAATTAACGAGATACCAGTGAATAACTATAAATAACACTGAAGGGATCTCTTTTCTTTTTTCTTTTTTAAATCTGCTGGTTTTGTTTTAATACCGTTATGTATATGATTTATGAAGAACGCTCCTAATATAAAGTGCATTTAACAATAGGATCTAATAGAAGAGAGCAGTTAAATACCAAATTACTATTGCATAACTGCCTTGAAACCCTACTATGTTTCAACTTTATGTAGACCATTTGGGAAAGAGCCATAGGCCTGGGGTGAATTCCTTCAGGACCCAAAAGAAGAACTTTAGAGATGAAGCTCCCACAGTGTTTCATTATTTTAATTGATGTAATTACTGTAAGAATCATTATCACTTGCCCACTTTCTGTAATTTATTTATGAAAAACTCAGGAGTAGCACGGTGATATTTTCTCAGGCCTTAACAGCATCCACCAATTAAGAAAGATGATGTTAATTACTCAGCAGCATAGAGACAAGGGCAATTACTATCATACCACCTCAATAGGCAATCAGGCAATATTGGTACAAATTGTGGTACAAATGGATGGACCACTCGTGGATAAGGAACTGGATGGATGGACATACTCAAAGGGTTGCAGTCAACGGCTCAATGTCCAAGTGGCGGCCAGTAATGAGTGGTGTTCCTCAGGGGTCAATACTGGGACTAGTACTATTTAACATCTTTGTCAGTGACATGGACAGTGGGACAGAGTGCACTCTCAGCAAGTTTGCTGATGACAAACTTGACGACAAAAAGCTCGGTGGTGCTGTTGACACATTGGAGGGAAGGGATGCAATCCAGAGGGACCCGGACAGGCTGGAGAGGTGGGCTTATGCAAATTGCATGAAGTTCAACCAAGCCAAATGCAGGGTCCTGTACCTGGGATGGGGTAAGTCCAGGCACAAATACAGGTTGGCTGGAGAATGGCTGGAAAGCAGTCCTGAGGAAAAGGACTTGGGAGTGCTTGTGGATGAGAAGCTCAACATGAGTTGGCAGGGCGCATTGGCAGTCCAGAGAGCCAACCGCTCAAGAGAAGTGTGGCCAGCAGGTCTCGGGAGGCAATTCTACCCCTCTACTCTGCACTCGTCAGACCCCACCTGGAGTACTGCATCCAGCTTTGGAGTCCTCAACACAGGAAGGATGTGGACCTGTTGGAATGGGTCCAGCGGAGGGCCACAAGGACGGTCAGAGGGGTGGAGAGATCAGAGCTTATGAAGACAGGTTGAGAGCATAAAGCCCTACTCCATTACCTACAACATTCTCCCTTATCTACAACAGCAGTAACAACTCCAAAGGTCTGGCTAATCAGGCATGGATCGCAAGTTATCCCCAGCACAATCACTTTACTCCCTTTTTCTTCTTTCTACTTACAAACCAAAATTAGGCCATTCTGTAACAGATAAAACAAGATCCAGATAAGGAGAAGGCTTCACAGAGAAAAGAAGGATGCATACCAAAACTGATGTTGCTGGTTCTGGAATTGATTACACTTTATCAGGTCTAATTATTATACCTCTTTTTTTTTTTTTTTTCATGGAGAGGGTATTTTAACTCAGAATGCTGTGCAGCTAGTAATTTGAGGTTTTCACTTAAACATCTATTGAAGAGGGAAGCTAACAGGTCAAACTGTTCCTTAGCGCAGAAGAGAAAGTATTGAGGTCCAACAATAAAACTGAGGATATATATTGACCCAGGCAAGGCAATTGGTAAAAATCACTGTCAGAGCAAAATAAAGCCAACCTTGTCTTACCCTGTGTATCTACTAGCTCACGTGTCATTCAGCTTCTGTCCTAAGGCAGAAGAAATAGGACTTGTTGACACAGAAGACTGGCTGGAGTTTGTAATACAAAGGTACATTTGTTGTAAAGCACTGCTGCTCTTCCTTTAACAAAGCACTCACCTGGCTGAGAGTATTGCTTATTACATAAAGGATAATCTCTCTGCTTCTCACCTGTTTATTGTACTTCTCATCCAGCTGTTGTTTCACCTACAAGCAGTTCGAAGCAAGAGTGACATCTTTGATAGTTGTTTGCAAAGATTCCAGTGTTGTTCCAGAGATCTAGGTGCACAAAAGAACTGGTTATGCAATAATAAAATAAGTGTGGCAAAACATGGAATTGCAGTCACAAAATGTTAAGGACAACTTCAACAGCCTGAACTGTTTCCTTCTGATTTCCTACTTCTGATGCTCCTGACAGCACTGATCTCTGAGAGATTGCCTGGGTGGGACTGAGAGCTGAGCCAGTTACTAGCAGCAATTTAGGAAGCTTGTTTTCCATAGATTCAAAGTAGTGCAACAATATATAACCTTTTATTTTATTTTATTCTCCTTAATTAAGTGAGAATCCTGGAGGTTCTTAATCTCAAATTGCTGGATTGAAATCCTAATACAGTATTTGCCTAGATCTATCCTTATTTATAATATCCTATAGATTTCATTATGATTCAGCTTACTGAATGCATTTCTATTGACAAGTTGGAGTTGTAGCTGATAACTTGTGAAGTTAAAAAAAAAAAAAAGAAAGCAGCAGGGAGGCAAGATATAGGCAGAGGCAAACCTCTTTCATAATGCATGGAATGTTGGAGTTTTAGCCCAAAGAAACAGGATTACAGGAGGCAGACTAAACAAACCTTCTTTACTTTGTCTAGAAGAAGTTGAATCTGCCAGAAGGTGCCCAAACCATAGCTAGAAAGATAAAAATAATATCCTCATAACTTTGGTTAGCTGAAAGGGGTGTAAATACTATGATAGTAATTAAAAGTGCTTCAAACAAATTTTTTTAAAGGTCTGAATCCTGCACCAAGCCTGAGGCCATACGTTATTGTTTTTATTGTTGTTTCTAATAATATTACTGGAAGAGTAGATAATCTAAAATGATATTAATGAGAAATTATAGCAGAGATTGTGGGTCCAGAAGGGAGTCCTGCCACATATAGTTTATGCTGCATATTTAATAATCACGAGAACTTTTTCTAAAAGCATTGATTTGATTGTTTCATTTTGCTCACAATACCATGCCTTTCTGTTTATTTAAGAAGACTTTGTTTCCTCATGTTAATTCTACTCCTTTTCCTGTCCTCAGATCTTGTTTATTGACAGTCTTTGCAGTAATCAAATTTGATTCTAAGCTGTTCTGTGTCCATTCATACTCTCAATTACCTTGCATGACCTGTCCTTCGAAGCAAAGCATCTTTGTTTGCCTAGTACAACCTCACTGCTGCACTTTCTTTGCCTTAGTTTTATTCTTGTTTAGAATTCCAGTTCTCCATATGAGCAAATCTTAATGGGTTTGGTGATAGGTCGCTCCTCACAAGGCAGACGAGACCTTCAGAAAGTAAAGTTTGGTAGCATTCCCTTGTTCTTTCCCACAGTGTCTAGGCGGAAAAAAAGCAGAAGAATGGAGGATCGTGCATTTGCTCAAAAATTGTTCCTGGTAAAGTAAAAATATGGAAGATTTATTATGTTTCATTTAGAAATGGAAGTGCTGTTATGCTGACTTTGGGAGCTGTGATCTCTTGCACAAGTGACTCTGCCGTGTGAGTGGGTTTCAGTAGCAATAAACTGCCTTTCTGCTTTTAAAGACACTCTGAGGTTATTAGATAGATGCTGCTGGACAGCTGGAAATCCTGTCAAAATGCTGACTATGTTGTGCAAATCTTTCTAAATCACATACACTTTGTCTGACACAACTTGTACACAACGTATTGCCGATCAGGTAGCATCTACAGAACAGGTGGTTCTGCAGGCTGCTTTCTTTAACCTAAACGTTAATAATTACAGAATGGGTATATTTGTCATTGTAACAACTTTTTGACAATCTGAAGAAGCAACAATGCTATAAATAAGGCAGGATTAAATATCCAGATCCTAAAGCCGTTACTCAAGCGAATCTTGTAAACTGGTGAGTAAGTATATGTTCCATAAAGGAAACCCAGATGAGGAAGCACTGCAAAGGTAAGCCAAGCTGAGCCAGTCTGAAGGGTGCTTTATGATGATGAGTATTGCAGGAATCCTTAAAAAGTTACTTCATCTAGATGTGAATTCACTGGCTAGTGCCACTCTTTTTTATATTATAATTACAGATAAAGCTGTCTAATGTCTACAGGTATCCTAAAGATCACTAAAATAATTTTTTTTAATAAATAAATCACTTTTACAGGTAAGGGTTGTAGAATCTCATCATAAATGGTAAAGACTAATGCAAATATAGTTATGCTTATTTTGTTGTGTTTGAGATGACCATTAAAATAACATTCATTTCATCAATAGCTGGGTTAGGAAACTGGAAAAACCAAAATCACAAAACCAACTACATCTACAGACATAACTGTAGATAATTCTCTGTATATAATCCAAATATGTGATACCCATCCCATCACTCATATCTTTTGCTCACGGTCTTTACAAGTTGTGGACTCAACTTTACAGTGTTTAAGCTGAAGAATGCTATTATTTTTAAGATGCCCATAAACCACATGTAAGAAGGGGCTATTCCAGACCTGGCAGAGTACTGATTTGTCTAAATCGACTGAGTTATGTTAAAAGTCACAACTTTGATTTAATATTCTCTCTGTAGCACAAATTATGGAATAAAGCTCTACTGAAGTGATAATCAAGTAAGAACAATTGTTTTCCACAATGGCTTTGGCACAGTAGATGGTGGTGCACCTCATGTAAAGATCAAGCTAACAATAAAGACACCGTATATATATATATATATACTGAGAGAGGCAAGGATGGTAAAATAGGGCCCATCTGTTAACACTTGCTAACAAGACTCCACTTTTGAGCCAGTTGTCATAAATGACCAAACTGAAGGGCAATAATACCAAGGTAAAAGACTGCAACAGCAACTACATATTTTTTGCTAATAATGCATTTTCAGTGAAATGTCGTATGGAATTTATTATACTGAGCCTAGAAAAAGTGTGCACCCACTCTCTGAACTAGAAATACTCAGATCTATCATTCTTTTATGAAACTATTGTTCCAATCCAATACATAGACTGACAGTACACAGGGACAGGCTTGGAGCAGTTGGTCATGTTACAAATTCCAGTAACATAATTGTATGCTTTAAAAGAGTGCCTTTTTATCTAGTCTATGTAACTATAAAATTAATGCGATCCAAACATGATAAATTTCATTCTTTTACAAAACACAGCAAGAGTAGTACCCTGTAAGTCCATAAAAATTACCATGGTTACAGTTAACATTAAAGCATTGTAGCATCACAGCTGATTCAGGAAGAGAGTTGGCTAATGTAATTTTCTCTAGAGAAAATGATCACGGTTTCTAGTTGTCTAAATTCATGTGACACTTCTGACCAGTAGTTTGCTCTACAACCTGCTGTGTTATTAAACGATCCTGTCAAGTAATCGTGCTGTACAGTACTGAATTAAGATGAATTTAGAAGTTCAAGAAACCTCCACTCTTCTGCACTGACACATTTGCCTAAGTAACAAACAGGCTCCTTCTTAGAAAGAAGGATGTAATCACAGACTAGAAGCACCATAAAGCAGAAATTAGTCAGAAACTACATGTCATGTCCAAATATCCTAAATACTGGGGAGACATTTAATGGTATTTCATTTTTCCAAGCACTGAAGAGTAGTGTAGAAAAAAGAACAGTGGGCATAATTTAAGATTAAAGATATTACCCAAGCAGAAAATTCCCTCAAGAATATCTGAAAGTTCAGGGCTTCTGAAGAAAAGAAGGATGCATAAAATGTAAGTGAAACTATGAAAGAAGTTCCCTGTCTCTGTAAAATACTACCACACAATAGAATTTCAGTAAGCCAAAAACTCTCAGAGTTAGAGATTAGCTGGGTGCCTCCTGTCATCCAGCTCAGGCTTGCTTTCTTTCTCAGGAGTAAAGTGCTGTTAATAGCAAGGTCTTTCTCTAGTCAGGAGAAGGTGTGAGGGCCACAGCTTCATCCTGAGCTGTCTGGGACCAGACTATTTCTTGTTCCTCACCCTCAGCCCCAACATGCCGAGAGGGAGAGAAAAGAAAATGAAGTTCCAGAAGTTGGGAAGTGGCTTGTGCTCTGCTCACTGACAGAGATTTTCAGTCTCTCAAAGAGCTGGATTAACACCCTGGGGGTCCTTAATGGAAATGCTTTGGTGACATTTTATGTGCCCTTTGGAAAACCTGACACACGGGCATCTTTGAGAATACTATATCTGAAAACACAGAAAACTCTATTTAGCTATTAAGTATTTCAGGGAAATTAATAATCCAGTTAATACAAGTGCCTGTGGCAATTCCTGGTAGACAGAATACTTTAATCCTCTGTTTGAATCCCCTGTATTTAGCTGGTTAGTTGTGTGAAACACTAATTCCATCAGAAATATCACTCACAACACTTGGTATTTTCAGGCGTGGTATGTTCTTGTTGGAATTTATGGGACCTAGCTGGTAGGATTAGTACACAAACTGTCAGGCTGAGACAAAGAAAAACAAACCTCAAATTAGCTTACGGAAAAATACAATAACAGAGCTCCCCTGGGGAAGACACATTTTAAATTGCTTCATTTCAAAGAAAGTTGTGCTTCAGTTGTCTTACCGTTGCTAAACAGGTCTCTCCCTGGTTAAACTTTGTTGCTGAAGCTGTAGTCAAAATAGGGCAGAAGATGGCCTTTAGTCCATGCAAGAGAGGAAAAAGTACATAACATTATTATGGAGAACACGATGTACCACAGAGAAATACACTGAGCTACTACAATTGAACAATCAAACCTGCTACCTGGGTTGTCTATGAGAAAAATTAATAGTACGAGACTGAAAAAAATAAAGTGCAGGACCTCATAGTTTGTTGTGTGAGAATAAAAAAGCAGTTGAGGGTTCAGCTCCAAGGAAAGCCCCTGCTTGTAGACACATTGAAGCATGCATCCAGCAGTGGCTGAGCATTGCTTCATATCTGAAGGGTGTGGGCAGTAATTCTGTCCACTTCTAAGGCAACTTCACACACATACAAAAAATTGCTGATAACAGCACCTTAGCATTACAGAATCACCTAGATTGGAAGGGACCTTTTAAGATCCTCTAGTCCAACCAATGGAAAAAATAAAAACAACAAAAAAACCCCACAGACACCCCCCCCCCCCAAACCCCCAACCAACCAAAAAAAATACCCAACAAAAAAACCCCACATCATACACAAAACAACACCAACACAACACTAATCCATATTCCTAAGCACCATGTTAATTTGTCTCTAACACCTCCAGTAATGGTGCCTTAACCACCACCCTGAGCAACCCATTCCAATGCCTGACAACCCTTTCAGTAAAGAAATATTTCTTAATATCTAACCTGAACTTACCCTGGCACAACTTGAGGCCCTTTCCCTTTGTCCCATAGTCTGTGATTTGGGAGAAGAGACCGACCCCCGCCTTCACTTTGGCTATAAGGGTTATCTTACAAAGGTACCCTGATCACCCAGCACCAGGAGAAAAAGGACAGGGCTGCTTTTGTAGACACTAAAAGGTAACAGAGCACAGAGTTTACATTAACTCTTTATCAACAAAAATTTTTCATTCTTTTACTTTCTGGCACTTGTCATCAGTTTAGCCAGCTGCACCTTAAAGCTGATCAGATTTTTATTTTAATCTGATATTCCTGCTGGTAAGCATCTCCAGAGACACAGATTTATGGTAACCTTGAATTCTAATTCCAATTTTCATTCCAAATGCACTTATATTCAGCTTTTAAAAATGTGCTTCTGTGCTCAGCATGGCCCTCCTGCTTAAGCAGACATTCCCTCAGCCTGCCATTTATCTAATATTTTTAGCAAGCAAGCCTGTCCTCCCCTAGCTTCTGTTTTGGCAGGCTACACAAGCCAAGCTTATCACGATCTTCCTGCCAAATCAGTTCTCCCTTTCCTGGTCATCTCAGAAACACTTTTCTTCACTTGTTTCGATTTATATCCATTGTTCTCTAACACAGGCGGTCAGGAATGCATGGTGAGCACCAATGTTTCAAAAATAATTCCCTACCACTGGTGTACTTCCCCATGTCATGTTCAGAAACTGCCTGGAGGAATCTGGAAGACAAACTGCATATCGCAGCATACACCAACCTAATGCTGTAGAGCATTTGGAGAAAAGACTGTCAGAGAAAACTGCCTTCAGAAATGCTAACCAAAATCCATGCCCTAGTGTTCCCTCTCTACACTGCTGCAGATTGGTACCAGGATTTATATTGCCACTAGATTTACAGGGGCAGGCTCTGGAAGGACTAGATGTCTCTTCCAACACAAATTTTTTTGTTGAGTTTGAACTATAAATATAGATATAGTACCAAGGTTTGTGTCAAAACCCATCTCTCCATAACTGTGGGGCTTGGATCAACTGTACTCTTACTGCTATCCGCTATATGCTATGCCAGTTGTGCATAGGCACTGTGTAGAAAAGGCATAGCATTTACTCCTCATATGACTGACGCCAAACATAATTACACAAATAAGTTTTTAAATCTTTTCTGGGTAGCTGTTACATTCTTTCCCTAGCACAGCACTTACTGAGCTGTGACAAACATCTGTGCACTATATTTTTCAATTGCTTTTACCAGTGTGTTGGTAACAGACTGACTGCAGAGCCTCAGCTCGTATAGCCTAGTATCTCTGCAGTGACTTCAGTGACTGAAAAAGCACTTTGACCTGCTGCAGATCTAGTTTTGTAACATCATGACTCGCAAAATATTAAATTAAATTTCTCATTAAATTTCTGCATCTCATCACGCAACACAGCAGAAAAAAAATTAAGAAGGCAATGCATATTCTTAAAAAAAACCCCACAAACAAACAAAACCAACAAACCCCAAACTTTTAAAATTAGCTTTACTGTCATAAAAATTGTTGCTCTGTGGCAGAAGGTAATGCTTCTTTCCCTAGAAAGTACTCTAAAAACTCCTGAGCTATGGTTATGGCTTTTCTCCTTCTCCTTGAGTTAGCTGCTCAATATCTGGAATATCATGAAATATATGCATCTTACAAAATGGCTGTTGCTATGGAGACTTCATATATTTAATTGGAGAAGAAATAGCTGAATAAGCTTGCATTTACAAGCCCACAAAAGGTGCTTTGACAGGAATGTTTTCATTTGCTGCCCTGATACTTCCTATTTTAGTTTTTTTAATATATTCAGAAAACCAATGTTCCCACTTATTGTTCTACCCACTTTTGTCTCTATTTGAGCAGAAAAGGTTATTAGGAAATACAGAATGAGGACTTTCACCTGAGGTAAGAATGGTGGCCTTTATATGTTTAGTGTTACAATAACGCTAATAGCTGAATAGGCTATATTTTGTGCTTTAACCAGAAGAAATCAGTACCCTGAGCACACATAGCAATATTACAACTACAAAAAAAGTTTGTACTCCTCAGTTGTGACCAACGAATGCCTTCAATGTCTAAGACTGATCTGAAGAGTTTGGGATGAGTGAAGACACTGGTTTTTAAATATAGCTCAACAGCTATTTCTCATTTACAAACAGATAGGGATAGAGTAGCTGGGTTGAAGTTGAATGTCCAGCCTATTTGTTTTGGGGAAAGAGAAGTCTGTGTACACTTAATTTTTGCAGGAATAGTTGTGTAAATGAACCAGAACCATCAGTTATATTTATGCTTTCATAAGTTTCAAATTTTTTAAAATCTGAGATGATTCAACTCCCCATTTGCAGTTCTTCCTTTCAGAGAAGGGAGTATATATATATTCCCTAAGTAATCTCTAGAAAACTAAATAATGTTTCTTTCATGGGCTTCAGAATAAATTCTGTTTCCTGACAGCCTCTGCACATTAGGCTAGGTAGAGATCTGCGTCTTCCCTAACCAGCAGTTTTCCCTATTAGAAGAGCTGATAATTGTAGCACAGCTCAGGAAGAATATAAACTTCACCTCAACAATTGCAGAATGACATAAAGAGATCTGGTCTGAATTGCAAACTCCCCAACACTGAGCATGGCAAATTACTCCAGCCCTGATTTAGCCTCTGGATATATGGCTAATAGGGTAAAGTCAGGGCTCAGCCATATGCTGAAGCCTGATGGCCATATGTTCTACAGTATGCTTTAATATTTATTGTCAATTTCCTTACCAAATTATTACAAAATTAAAAGGATATCTTGCTGTATCTAAACACAGTTTAATCAGTCTCATTTGATTGGCCTCACTGCTATTTTCATTTTCTGGATTTTTTTTTTTTCAAAACCACAATCAATTCTAAAGAATAAAATGGCAGTATTTGTACAAAACATATAGGATCTGGGATTACTGCATCTCAGCATGCTTACAAATATTCAAAGATACCTAAAAGGAATTCATAGTTTTCACAGAAGCAGAATATTCACTTGGTGGCTTCTGAATGCTTGGGATACTTCTAATGTTTGTTCAGTTCCTCCATGATCTTTTAAAATGATGTTGAACTATCTATTTCATTGTTCGCTGCTCAATACACACACACACACACACACAAAATCTCTGAAATTTAACCAACTTTCTTGATAAATGATAATTCTCGAATTGATGACTCAAGGTAGATCAAGATAGAGCAGGTACTGAAGTGCTTCCTCAGAAGCAATTGCAAGGATGTAGAAGAGATGTTGAAAGCCTTTATATGGCTTTATTCATAAAGGACTCGGCAACTAAGTGAGTTTGATGGTTGCTCTGGTGTTGTATCAGTGATAATGAAGTTTTAAATCCTCAGAAAATGATTATCAATGTAGCATGATGGCTGCACCATTAGAGGGACTCTAAAAACAATTAAAAAAATCATTGCCTTATCTACTGAGGTCACATCTTCACATGAGACATAGGGCTCTCAATTGGTTTGGGAATGGAAGGAAAGGTCACAGCAGGGGAACTTGCCCAGGGAAAACCAGTCCTGAAGTACTTACCACATGCTGAGACTTCCCAGTCACAGAAAATGTTCCTCCAGAATGGAATAGTACACTTCTGTTTTTTAAGGATTTTGAAAGTTGCATACATTCAGCGTCGATACGAGGACATCATTGTGTTGAACAACACATTGGAGTCCGACTGATTCTCTCACGATGTGTTGGAAAGAAAAATATATTTTTTTAAAGAAATCAACAATCCAAACAAGTGGGAATTATGCTTCCCACTGTACCATCTTGGGAACAGTCGATGTGCATAGACAAGCACTGGGATACAAGATAATGTAAATAAACTGTGAAATGAAGAAAAAAAAAAAAGTACATCAGCTATTCTGCATGGATTTCATGAGTATTTTCATTTGTCTTTCATGAAGTGTCCCTAGTGCCTAATGAATTGAGTTCATCCATGTCTAAGAGAGTTTAAAATGCACTGCACAAACACTGGAGGTTCATACGGTGGTTTCTCCACTCATTTCCCAGAGCAGTTATGCTCCAAATGAGAGTATAGAAAAAGGAAAACTTAAAAATAAGTTGAACTTCTCAGCAGCATTTCAGGCAGATTTATGGGGCAGAGAAGATTTCTTTTTTTATTTTTCAGATTAAAACCAAGAAATTAAATATTCATAATCTATCCTATTGCATGATCTCCTTCTACAAACATACCATTTTTTAGGAAATTTTCATTTGATAACTTGTCCATTCTAGGGACTCTGAAGGAAAAAAACTTGTAATATTTGCATCACTTACCCTCTGAAAGTAATCTGCAATTTTGTAGAAAATAATATAAACAGAGACCATATTTTCTGCAGCTTGAATTCCTCTCCATGAGCAGTGAGTCTTCGCTTTGCCCTTTCCCCAGGGCTCTGTGAAGTTGGAGCTGGGAGACAGGTGCTGAGCTGGCATTTCCTCTACCTAAAATTTGATTTTGATTTTCATTTTAAAATATGCATTAAAAAATCAGTACCAACTATCAAAAAAAAAAAAAGGCAGATAGAAATTCTCAGATTCAAATAGCAATGTTAATTCCTTATTAAGGCAAATTTTGGTGGTATAACAGATAGGTTTAAAAGTCTGCAGTTTCAGATCTATTTTCAGATTCCTATTTTAGGTCACAATTTCAGCTGTTAAGTACTTTGCTTTATTTTAACAATTTAGATAGTCCTGCTTGCTTCAAATGAGAATACTCTTGCATTTAAATACCTGGATGAATCAGTTCCTTAATCTGCGTATATTAAGTAAATTGCATTATGTATAAGGAAACTCACAGGACTTGTACTATTATCTTTAGTAGCAATATTTGAATTAAGTCAATGCCAACGAGATCCACAGCTTAAGACATGTTTAAGACACACAACTGTATGATTCATGTAGTGCAGCACAAAAATATGTTTCTGTAGCAACAGAAATTAATTTAAGATGTGATAATATCCTGGAATAAGAGTTCTCAATGATTATTTATGTATAACTGTGATGCATATTTTATCTGATTTTCCTTTAAATTTGCCATCAATAAATATATTAATAGTTTCACAATATTTTATGTTACTAGACAAAATTAGTTTTAATGAATTGTCATTAAGAATGTTTTAATTATACTTAGTTAAAATGTGTTTTAAAGGTCTCTTGTAACATTCAAACAGAAAAGATGCAGTTATTTTTTTTTAGTTTATTTTTAGGATAGATTTTGTGGGTTATCTGGTCTTCTATCATGAATCATGGGGTTTGGCTACACTGTTGATCTGAAAGGCTGTATGTTTCATCTGTTTGTGGCATGGTGCAAAAAGTTATTCATGCAAGCCTTAGAATAATTTTTATCTGATCTCAGTGAGAAAGGTTTTGTTTTAGAAGAATTTTTCCATTTCATAGCAGAGACCTGACTCAAGAAAACATGAAAACCTGAGCTGTGTCTTTGCTTACCTTTACAGTCCCACTTATTTCTGTGCTTTGATAATAAACTCATAATCTGTGTAACAATTTTTACATGGATGATAACTGAAGAGACCCAATTTCTTTTACTCCTTAAAAGCCAAAAAAACCCGCCCCACCCCGCCCCCCAAAAAAAGTTATTTTAAATCAAAGGAATTTACTGCTGGCTTGTCATAACTCTCCCCACTATGAAATATGTAGGTTCACTGAAGCCCTGTTTGAAACTATTGCAATCTTCTTATCATCACTGAGTTTTGGAACCTAGAATAAGTTAATGATAGTGTGTATATTAGGAGCAAAATTTATTTTTATCTATTAAGAAGTGTTTTTTTCTGCTTACATAACCATGAAATTTAGTACTGCTGGTTTGAATAAAGACCTCTACAGTTGACCTCTAGACAAATATACTGCAACTATAAAGCATTTAAGAAAACACTAAGACTTCACAATTTTTTAAAATCTGCTGTTATTTGGGTATGTTTTTTATCCACTAGTGAACAGCCATAAGCAAATTAAATCTGATAATATAAAGAAAAAACATTTATTGAAATGTTTCATTTCCGCTTCATTTAATTTTATCCATCTTTCCTTCTGTTTTTTTTTTTTCTTTTTTCTTTTTACACGGAAATTTGTGCTTATGCGTTGCAAATGATATAGCTGGTATCTCAGCCATTGCTCAACTCAAATTTTGTGTTTGGAAAGTTTCTGCTTCCTAAATTATAGAACCCAGCAGGCAGAGTTCCTGTTGTGGTGGTAAATGACAGTTCAGATAGCAGTAGGAATTAAAGTGAGGTGAATTCAACATGGTGTTTTACACAGACCCAGTTGTAGTCCATAGTTTCCAGTATAGAGTTCTATCAGTATCCTCTGATACAAAAAAAAATTAGTGGCAGCCCTTTGCCTGCTGGGAAATCCTCCTCATCATCATCTGACTTTCACTGCATTGCATTTGAAAATAAGAAAGTCTGTACAATAGGGAGACATATATGCATCTTTAAAAAAAAATTCTTTATATTGAATTCTGGCAGATTAGACCAACACTAGATATTCCCTCTCTATATAGCTCCACGCCTTTCTTGCTCTAAATTTTCCTACTCTTATTTTGCAGTAGAGAATGTGCACAATATATGGGCAAGTATTTAGAAATCTGCATTCAGAAACCTGTAGTAAAACCTTTAATAATTTCTTGGACCTTCAGGAGCTATGTGGCTTAGTAATATCTTAGCAGGTGGAATATTAATGTGTTTGAGTGAATTAAAGCAGGAAAGGACCGGTGATTTAAAAAAAAAAAAATCCATAAAGATCTGTGTGAGTGAACTATGGATTCCCACAATAATACCTAACTACGCAACAGAGCTGTGTGATGAGCTGTAAATCCATGAGAAGCAATACCTGTAAAGGTGCTTCAGATTCAGTTTCCGTTATTTTTGTCTTTAATTTACTGTGTGGTTGGTTTAGGCTCGTTTCTATTCCACTTGTTTATTTGAGAGAGAGAATAGTAGAAAATAAAATTGAATGTTTAAACTGTAGTGTTCGAAAACTGCTATGAAATAGAACCCACATACTAAGACAAACATGGGAAAAACTAGTTATTTTTAGTTATGATTTTACTGGGTTTCATTTTCACAAATGAAAGAAAACTCATAAAGAAACTTACTACAGAACTGCACTGCAGGCCTGAAAACTATTACAGATCTTTGAACTGCATAAAAATGTGTATATGGTATAGAGTATTAATATATATATGCTAATTAATATGGATCAACAGCTTTTGAAAGCTGAAAAATATTCCAGTTGAAGCAGATGATTTTTTTCAGAACTTAGGGACAATGGACTTACAGCAGCAAGTTGAATCTCGATACCTTCAAAATGGTGGAAAAGAACTGACAAAAGTAAGTCCCATTCATCTCTATTCCCTACAATTCTGTAAACTACCAAACACAAGCAGTTGGTGACTTTTGCTAAGATCAATATTGCATCTTAATGAGTAAAGTCTAAGTGAGATAAAATGGAGTTAAATGTTTACCTTTGAGGCAATAAATTCCACTGAGTTTGTCAGCCATGTCTGTAATGAAGAATACCTTTAAATAAAAAAAAAGTCACTGCACTCTTTTCCTAGATGCAATAAGATTGGACTGGAGGTATAACAGCTTCAGGAGATGAGGAGAACCTTTAAGTTCAAAGAACAGATAAGCATGTAAAGATGTACTGTGAATCCAAGCTGGCTTAAAGCCAATCACTCCCCTGTGAGATTTTTATAGAATAATGTGTTAGCATCCACATGCCAAGCAAATGTAGATTAAAGAGAAAACTGGTGATGCCAGCAAGTCCTTTCTTCCCTTCATTGGTCGCCTATTCCAGTTAAAACACGCAATAACAAGGTGCTCGTCCTTGATCTGAACTCTACCTCTGACATTAGCTTTTGTATATTTATTATGACAATAATCAGCACAGCCTTTGTTTAATAACAATGGACATTATTTGAAAAGCTGTTTATACTTCTCAAGTTCCTGTCTAAAGACATAGCCAATTTTCAGGATGCCCTTCTGCTCCTCAGTACTCAAGCCTCTTGAATAGCCAAGTGAAATTGCCATAGAAAGAGACCTTTTGATATAAGAAAACATAAAATATGTGCTCCTAGAAGATCAAAGAATATGCTTCAACACTCTACTCACTTTTGTATTTCATGGTTGCTTTGCACAGGCCTGGCTATTACTTCAGGGACTGGTTCAGTCAAACTAGCTGAGCAATAACATGTATCATTAATTCGATCCTTTCTTCTCTTTACAAATTGCTTGAAAGTCTCCATGAATGTGCTTGCTGTTCACAACTGCCACAGAAAAATCTTTTAAAGACTTTTCAGGTTCTTAACAGGGTCTATCTAGCCACTCTTCAGGTTGATGGCTCACTGGCCTGTATATGGGCTTATGCAGACATACAACTACTTTTGCCCAAGGATGCTGCTGAGTGGATGCTCATGTGTTTAAAACAGGCAATTAGTTACATTTCTGTCCCTTGGTTTTCTGAGCCTAAGGAGGGAGACACTAATATGCCTTGGGCATAGGATAAGGATTATTTTTACTTGCAGCCTGACACATTTTTAACACATTTTAAGAATGGAAACACTGATCCACTTCTGATTTGACAAGCAAGATGACTTGGAAATGAGTTAAAACTGTCACTGTTATTCTTTGTTTCTTTCTTAAATCTGTCTTTTGTTTAAATAGAAGTGGCAATTCTGGTAGAGCTGAGGGGTTTAGTGTGCATCCATTAAAAAGATTAAAGAAAATATTTTGTGTGTGTGCTCTCCATAGTAGAAAATAAGAGTTTAAAAACAAAAGCAACCTACTAGAATCAGGAACTGATTAGTCCGTCTTTAATTCTCTAAAATAAAACTATTTTTTCTGCAATTTCTATATACTGTGGAAGGTTCTAAATGTTTTTGTATGACATTACTTTTTGCAAAACATTACAATTTTATGGTTTATTTTAAATTTGGTTGTTTGGTTTTTTTTTCCCCAGAAATGCAGACATTGCAGATTAAAAGAAAAAACTTCTCATATAATAAGGTTTATTCAGCACACATCATTTCTTCCTGTTGTCAGCTGGAATTAAATTGACTGCCACAGGAAAGAATTGAGAGGAAAATGTACTCTATATGGACTTCTAAATTTGGAAAATCTGTATCCTTCCTTCAGAACAGATGCTCTGAGTCTTAACAATTCAGAGAGGAAGGTATCATGACAACTCTGTGTGCTCTCCTGAAACAGCCTTTGCTCTCATTCTTTTTACACACATCTGATCCACACCGCTTATTTGAGATGCCCTCTTGTTTGTCTCTCATTTCATCTTCTCTGCACTCTCAAGAACACATTACTCGTTCAATAAATGGGGACCAGGATGAAGTGGCAGTGATAGCGGGTTCGTAACAGTATTCATTCTTTGGGTGGAATCAACAGTGTAAGATCCTTTACTATTAAATGCTAAGGGGTATGAGTGGGGCAACGGCCACTTTTGTACATCTGCATCAAGATACAGTGCTTGCAGTCATGTTCAAGCTGCTCCAAGCTGCATTCTCATCCTTTCCCTTTCTGCAGTTTAGAAGAGAGATTATCCATTATAATCTAAACTTGGATATGAAATAACTCAGAAGTACTGCACTGAATGGTGGTTACTGCTGCCCCAGGCTCAGTCCAGGGCACTGACGCCATCAGCAGGCAATAAGTCCCAGTGTTGTCAAAGGCAATATAATATAAGATAATAATGTCTACTATCTTGTTTTTCTTACATATGGCATGCAAGTCTCTACAGTGATACCCCAGCTGGTGCAGGAAAAGCCTGGACACTGTGCAAGCACTGTTCAGCAATACACAAAATACGGGTGTTTTATAAACACTTCTAGCCACAAATCCAAAACACAGCACCATATGGGCTGTTAGGGAGAAAGTTAACTTGATTGATCCACAATTTCTGGGCTTAGAGGAAGGCCAAGATCACTTCTACTCTAGCAAAATATATATATATATTAAAGACCTTTTAAAAAAATCAAAACCACTGCTAGAGGTCCATTTCAAAGCTAAAGAGTAAGTGGAGTTAATTTTCTCTAGGGACATAAAAATATTAGAAGTTTGCGAGCAGAGGCTTCTCCAGCATGACTTCCAAAGTAGAAGTGTGAAGGATAAAGTGAGCAATAGTTGCAAGTGGATGAATTAATGTAGATTAGTTTCCTGCCGTTATTCAGAAAAAGGAATTAAGAAGCCAAGCTGCCATACAACACTGGGAGACTACCCAGAGGAAAGATTTTGCAGAAACAAATTTCTGCAAACACAGGACCTCCCACCCCTTTTAGCCTCTGTTTACAGCCTCCAACATCTTTTGGCCTCTAGTTTATTTACAGCATCCTACCTTTTTGGAGATGCCAACCCACTTTCAGCCTTTACTTTTTTTCTGCTTCTGACTCACTTTTGGCCCCTGTCCCCTTCTGTCCTTATTTTGGGACTCCAATGACATTTTGGCCCACCACCTCCTTTCGTCTCAACTTTATTTCCAGCCTCACACATGTTTCTACCACTACATTTTTTTCTGGTCTCCCACGCTCTTCTCACCCTCTCAAAATCTTTTGGCCTCTACTTTATTACCAGGCTCCAACCCCATTTTGATCTACCACTCACTTTTGCCTTTACTTCATTTCTAGGCCTCCCACCCCTTTTTAGCCTCCCACCCACCTTAAGACTAGCTTATTTCTGGTCTCACATGACCTTTCAGCCTCCCACCCTCTTTCAGTCACAGACTGAAAGGAGGGGGGATGCTGGAAATCCAACAAAGGCTAAGAGACATGGAGATGCCAAAAGTGTGTGGGACTCCGGAAATTTTTCATATAAGTAACACTAGCTTTAAAAACCCATTTAGCCCCTAGGTGCTGTTCTGAATGTGGAAAACCACATCAGCAGTCAGCACTAGCCAACCAGTGTGTTACTGGTATCTTTTTTGTGGCAATAACAGCCTGAAACTTCTTAATCAACACATACCTACTAATAGTCCATTTCAAATCCAAACAGCAGGAACTCGCATCTTTTCTTCCACTAGAAGGCCCCTATTTGCCTTTGCTGGGTATGGGTCATGCTCTCCATAGGTCAACAGCAGAGGGAGGGGAAGAAAGAGAACAGGCAGAGATTTGGCGTCTGTCCTAGCTGAGAATATTTTCTTGTCTTAATTTCTACACTTTCCAGGGCAGATTATTCTGATTATATGTAAACTTGAATTTAGCAGTGCAATAACTCAATTGTAGAATAACATTAATTCTGAATCCAAGAATGAAATAGGAAAGTCATCTCAGTAATGACAGAGATGGATTACTGTTATTAATCAAAAAGGTCTGAGCAGGCTTAAGCATGGTATGTGAGAAAAAAACAGATTTAAGAAGCTTTATAAGAGCAGTTAAGCAATCAGGATGTCAGCAAAAGAAATGAATTGTCATTGGAAGAGGCAATCAAAGTAAGAACATAATGTTTTAGAGATAATACAAAAAAATAAAGTGGAATAGTGGGAATAGTAAAGGTTAGCAGGGCTCCATGGTCTGTGTTGACAACTCAGTTGTAAATATTTTGTCATAACACTTATTTCTTCAACACATTGACTCTCGAATATACTGAATTTTCTGCAATAGCTTCAAGGAATTTTGACAATAACCTTCCTTCTCCTTAGATCAGTATAGCAATTAATACAAAATTTCTTGATAAAAATAGCAGAAGGCTTATTTTAATTTGATCTTCAATATAACAGGGTATATAGACTGACTTAGAAAATATTTTTATATACTTATTTTTAAAGATTGACAGTTAAAAAATAGTTAATTAAGAGAAAAACCAAACAAAACCAAAACCAGCACATAAAAATACACAAAAATAACATGATCGTGTTTCTGTAACTACAGAGTTCGAGATAATTTCTGCAATTTTCTCAACATGATGTTATCCCTTGCAATTGCCTGTAACTCATGAAGACATATTTCTATTTAAATATACTGCAGGTAAATAAGCACAAGACCCTCTTCATTTCAGTCATTAAACATAATTAATCTGATGCTTTTATGAACCTGTTTCTGCCAGTACAAGAAACTAACAATTTAGAAGTGGGACACAGATCTTTTTTCCATTAATCTATATAGCTAAGGGCAATTGCAGTACACTTTTAAAAATGGTTTGTGCTCCCAACATTGATGAAAAAGCCATATAGCAGATACAAATTGGATTTTTCATTTCACTGCTCTCTGAGAAGAATCAGAAATCAATTTGTCTCACTAGGCCAAATTCTACTGTTTTGAATTTAGAATCTGTGTTTATCTCAACAGGAATGTTATGTGCTAAAAACTGTAAAATTTAGCCATTTTTGTCATATATTTTTCTCTCTCCCATTCCCAGTACTGTGAATCCTAAACTTTTTTTAGTGTTATTTGTTGAGGAATATATAAATCTAGAACAGTTTTGATGGAGGAAATATGAAAGACTGATTTTATACCACTGGAGCCAAAGGAAACTTTGTTTTCAAAAGCAATAAGTGCAAAAACAAGGCAGAAGTCTCCTCTGAGATATGCCAGACTTTGAGAAACACTTCAGATAGGAGTCCAGAGACATCTTTCTCCCTTAAATATTTTGAATGGGTAGCATTCACTAAAAATGTTTGACTGAATTGTAAGTATTTGATCATTACCCCAGCCCTTATCAAAGTTATATTACTTAAGAGAAAGGAAAATTCTTATAATTTACAATTTTTCCCATTCACAATCAGGAGAACTTAGTGGGCTGATGTTTACAATAGCCCTGCAAAACTGCTGTGTGCATTATCACAGCACTTGGTCTCTAGAACAGAAACATGAGCAGAAAAGACAGGAGCTGGCAATAAGAGCAACAGGGAACCTTCCCTCCCTTCTTGCTTTGTCCACTCCTCCCCAACAGGAGGTAACTCGTGTGCCATCTACTGCCACTTCTCTTCAAATACACACCGTAAAGATTTTGATTTATTTGTTACTACTCCATCAACAGAAGGCATTAGTACAAGAGGCATAAGGGCTGAAGAGTCTAACCAGAGTTCCATCAGACCATGATGACATGACTGGAAAGACTCCCCCAGACTCCAGCTACCATCCTCTAAATTGCCATGCCTGTGAGTCGGAAGCATGCTGGGTGTCATCAGCAGCTTTTTAAAAGCAGATGGTTTACTCTTCACTGGTTTGCTTGGCATTTTCAGGGGTTTAGCAAGTGTCTATCAGCTTTGCAATTAGCTTGTCATGTGTTTGAGGGCACTGTGGCTGTTTTTCTTCAAAATCTGCACAGTGCTTATCACAACAATGTCCTGGAAGACAGGCAAGAATGGGTAAAGAAGGAGCATATTCTTACAAATATACAAATTCTAGGTGAAATATCAGCCTGTCATATTTTTGTTTTTACTCTCTGAATTCATAATGAAAGGGAAATGTATTCTTAATTTAGACTTGACATTACAGGTAAATATTTATGTCCTTTTAATGGAGCACAGATGAAATCTGTTTGAAAATCTGTCATAGGTGGCTACAACTGTCTAGACAAGAAGATGGCATGGGTGCAGTACTGCGACACTGAGGAAACCAGCAACACAGCCAATAGCATTTGGAAATGACAAAGCACCTTGTAAATGCCTTGACATGAAAAAGTGTCCCTTTTTTACTGGAAAAATAGAATGTAATATTCAATTGTACACGTGTCATATTTTTATTTGACCTAAACATTTATTATTGACAGAACTAATCATAGGAATTTCAGTTATTTGCTTTACTAAACTAAACAGAATCAAGATATAGAAATAAATACACATGTCATTTTCAGCAGAGTGCAGCAGTGAATTAAAGAAAGATTGATTATAACAAATACTAAGCTCCATGCAAGAAGACAAGGAAATTTTAAACTTTTCTAACCCACCTTTTTTCTAACCTGATTTGTATATATAGCAACAACATTCTTCTGTTACCTTTAGATTTCTGCTTTCTGAGTAAAATCTTCTTCCAGCTTAGCACTACCATGATGTGCCTCTATTACCTCTCAGTCTTGATCACATGGAAAAAAAAAAGGTAATGAATAATAGCAAATTTGATAAGGATATTAAGTTACATGCATCAGCCTTAAGCTAGTCTCTAATGATTAAGGAAAAATTACATAGTGGGGAAAAATTAAATCTTTTAGCTGCAGAAAACAAATTTTCTTCTGTCATTATGAATTTCTTTTTCCAAAGAGTTACTAAGTAGGACTAAAAGATTTCTGTTTTTATTGTTTATAGCTGAGTGTTCCTATGGTGTTTCTTACCAACTGGCAGGTGGTATAGATTTATGAGAGATGGAGACAGAAAGAAACAGAGAGAAAGACAAAAAAAATATGTTCCTAAGTTCAAAAAAATATTTTTAGGAAGCAGCACATAATAGATAGGGAAAAGGAAGCAGAGCACTCAGCTACATGCAAATACAAGCTTTTACCCTGCAATTGCCGGTAAGAACTCAAGTGTTCTGCAAGCCGGGCCACAGAACCAGCAGGAAATTGAATGATTCACCTGTAAACCACGGATGTTTGCACTAGCATTAACACCATCATGTTTTACACAAATCAAAATTCAGGGCTCTAAAGTTCTTCTGCAACTTGGTTTTCATTAAATCCAGTCATTTCATACTTGATACAAAAAGACCTCAAACCTATATTTAGGTTTAAATTAATCATATAATTGGTTTACACAAGTAATTATCCCACATTTTTGATAATGTTGGAAACATTCTTGCCTCTTATCTTCTACTGTTCCATTCTACCAGTGAGCGGATTGCTGACAGGGAAGAAATATTTGAATTTAATTTACAAAATATGACTGGTATAGCCAAAAGGTGTAACAGGACTGTGAGAGCAAATGTAGTGAGAGCACTACAATTACCACTAGGGTCGATGCAACTGAAGTCTATTATAAATTTTAAACGCCTTCTTGTTTATCGCATAGGTATTACAGGCTTTGCCTGTACCATAAATAAGGCAGGTAATAATTCAATAGCTAAAATTAAACTATTCTAACACTAAGAAAGCAAAATGCCACTTTGTTCAATTTTCTACATTTCTAGAAGTGAAGGAGAGCTTTGGAAGATTTAAAGATTCTTACTAGACAAGTAAAATTGCATAGAATGATCACCCAGTAGTGTAATTATTCCAAAAATACCATTAACAGACAGCATATAAAACTCTCTCAGTGCCCAAGGAGACTCAATTATGTGCTTTTGGAACTGCTGGGTCAGAAGAGTATTGTTATCCTCAGCAATTACTAGAGGTGATAATTTAATCCCTTTACTAAATTACTTATTGTGTTAAAACAATCTGTCAATGAAGTTATCTTGGGTCAAAGTGATTAAAGTAAAATGTTTTACTGTTATTTACTACAATAAACTAAAAGTAAAGGATTGGAAAAATATCCTCATATAAGAAGCTAATTTAAAGCAAATTAAAGAATTAACAAAAATTATTAAGCATATTATGATCTAAAACAAGCATAGAAACTCATATTCAAAATCCCTACTACCATCATGAAGGCATGAAGCACTTTCCTTTATTAATAATGAACTTAAATATTTTGGAGATCATTATGTTTTTCTGAAATCTACATATATTCAATTTAAGCTTTTTGAAGGAGGTTATCTTACTCTTTAATGTTCACAGGACTAATGAATTGAAGGCCTGTGCCTTATCAAAAAACTAAATAATAAAACCTTCTCTGTACCCGCACAGATGATTCTTGTTCATTTTTGTCTCTCAAATAAAGTGCTAGGGACTTTGACCTTTCTTGGAAATGGTGTTGTTAATTTCAATGATAGCTTATGTATGAGTTACAGACAATGAGCTCGTAATGAACCATGCCCTTCCCTGACTTGTTACTCATTGAGCTCAATAGTTAACTTTAACAGATCAAATTTTGGATGACTGGAACTCTAATTAAAAAAAAATAAATTATAAAATAAAAGTTACTTCCAGGTCCAGATATAAAACAGATGTTACAGTTAGTAGTATACAGCCAGCAATAATTAAATATTAAAACTCCTACAGAGACTGATGGATAAAATTCCCAACCATTTATTCATGCAGTTTCTCCTCTGGAAGCTCCATATCTCCTTTGGGGAGAAACCTATTAAACAGTCTGTCTTACTCCTATCCTGTAGAAACTTAGAGAAATAATAGAGTTCTCTTTTCTTTTTATCTTTTCTTTTCTTTTTTTTCTTTTCTTTTTTTAAGCAGGCCTTTTAGTCCAACCCTTCTGACAGCCTCCCAGCACACTCAGTCTGGCCTGCAGTGGGAAGGCTCTTTTGCAGGTGGGAAGACACCTTCGCAGGCAGGAGGGGAGGATCCTGAGCCAAAGGTGCATCCCTGCCAGGGTAACTGTGGCTTCGGGCTTCTCCCTGAACACAGGAAACACCCAACATGTTGGCTCACTCTGCTTGAGAAGGTGGCATGAGGCTGTACCTGTGAGGCTAAACTGGAATAAGAGACAAACTGTTCTGAAAGGAGAGAAAAAACTAAAAAATCATCATCCCCTAGGTTTTCTGTCTTTTAGTTGTGCCAGAGTTACCACATCAGCTTTCCATGTGAAATTCACAATTTTCACTGTATCCCTGTCCTTAACTTTACCATGGACAAGATAGTACCAAATAGAAAACTGACTCTATTTCAACTCTCTGGCAGGTGGGACTTAGTTCAAATGCAAAGAGAAATGTTCCTTTCCCCAGCATGAAATTTAAAGATTTATATGACATGCCTGCCAGCTTGCCCTCCAGTCTTCCACATAGATAGGCACTTTAAAAATAGCATCAGCTGAGTATCTCTTGCAAACATAAAGCATATTAAATAGGTACATCAACACCAGTTCCCTTCCGTGAAGAGGAACCCCAAGTGGAACCTGTTGTTATACTCTGAGTGGGTCTTACAAAAACCCTTCAAGGGTTCCAGTTCAAATTCCAAATAAAGCCAAGCAGCAATCACTCCATTTAATTTTTCAAATACAACTATTTTTACACAGGAAAAACTGATATCATGAGGAACTTAAGCAAGACAGTACTGACCTGTACATCTTCGGAGAACACTGACTGTATTCCAAACATCTCCTACACTGAATGGACTGCTAAGTGTAGAGAAAATGTTCTCTGCTTGCTGAAAGAAGAAAGCAACTATATTTTAGCACAAACTTTTCAAAATTGATTTACGATTTACAGGTATCAGATGGGTAGACATAGCTATAGACTTAGTAAAAAAATATTTAAAATTGCAATTTCATTGTAAGAAAAGTCCTTATATGAAAAGTAGCAGACACAAGCTCTAAAGATTTTTTTTCCTTACTAGTGGTGGTTACATCTCTTTTAACTTTATCATTTTACTTTCAGAGAAAGCTGGAATAAAAATCTCTGGCACATGAAATATACTAGTTCAATACATTTGTCCTCCCACCAATGCCAATTAGCATTCCTTTGTTATTTCCTACTTTTTATAATCTTCTTTTACTGTCATTGCAAATAATGGCCATCACAACTGAACAAATTCTTAGACTTTTAAGTCCCAAATGAAATGGGGAAAAAAAAAGGAGGTGTAACTAAATGTAAACCACTCCAAATTAATTGGATGAGGGATGGGCAGCTTCTGAAAACTTGCAAAGTATTGTTGCTGATTTAGTTTTTGCTTTTTCTTCAATAATTATATGTAAGAAAGAAAGAAACTGATCTGGAATTTAAACTCAAGAACAATTTCCCAGGTCTGAAGTTCTGTTGCCTCAGTAAGCAAGATTAGACCAAGATAATTAAATGTGTTATTTGCCACAACTACTGTAAGGAATGACAGTAATTTGAAATTACCATTTGCAGAGGTTCCTGATGTTGCAACATTGCTTCTCAGTAGGTAAGAAAATAATTTTTCCCCCCTTCTTTTACTTACCTATTTCTTTTCACCTAACGTTAAAAAATCCCAAACACCTCAACAAAACAAAGAGCAAAATGACGAAATACTCTTTAGCCTTTCTATTGAAAATATTCTAAAATGTCAACATCAGCCCATCAAAAATTGTACAAAGCAAAAGATGTTTCAGCAAGTTCTTGAAAGTTACTCCTTGAAAATTAAAGTAATTGAGAGAAGACTTATCTTCTATGGAAACAAGAAAGGTTTTAAACCATTTAAAACAGAAAAAATGCTCAAAGCAGAGGTTTAATTTTAGCAGTTCACATAATCTCTAGCTCTGTAAAAGAGTATTTTGTAGGAAGATTCTTCCCTTAGATACCACTAACATAAACCATCTCATCTTTCTTTCACATTATCTGTCTTTCCAAAGTCACAAGTAAACCATTGCCAAACTTTTCCTATGAGGACACGAGATTCAGCATCTATCTTTTATTAAGTCTCTTGGAACCAACAATCTACTGGGGAAAACTTCATCACACTGAGGCAAGAGCCCTACACTGCTGCACGTTTATAGACATTTCACTCCCAGAATCTTCACCAAAAGTGACATTGGGAAAAGGAAAATTGGAGCTATTTGTTAGTGTATCCTAAATAAACTGGTTTGTTACATTTTAGTGACTCTACCATCACACAGTCTATGCTTAAGGAAGTAAATCAGAAGATAATGCTGAAGGGGCTAAGAGCATTACTGGAAAATATATTTTTTTTCCAGTATTCTGAGTACTGGAAAACATATTTTTTTCCTAATTCTTTTCCAGCAGAATTAGAAAAGTGGTTATATGAAAGACATTTATAACCTGGGACTCAGCTTCTGTTGTCAGCCATACTCAGGGCTGCACTGAGATCAGAGCTTCTCCCAGCTCCGCAGCCAGCACATCAAAGCAGCCCCTGGCGTCAGGTTGTGCAGCTGGGGAGCTGTAGGCATCGACTGCACAGCAGCCAAAACCAGCCAATTTCCACTGATGTCAAATCAAGTGGTCCACATCTTCAGTTCCTCAACACAAGGAGCCACTTAGCTAATGGTGTAATTTATAGTACGGCCAGCAATGAAATAGTAACTACGACACTAGAGGTCACTGACATCTGTACCTATTGAAATGAATGAGAAAGACCCTAAAGACATGCAGTGATGAGGCACTTACCGTCATGCTGAACAGCTGATTAGTTGGCTGGATTAAATGAAATAGCCTTCTGTCCCTGGGGTCCAAGTGATTACTGCCCATCCTGCTTCAGCAGGTTAAAACGCTATAGAAACCATTAAACTAGATACACTTGAGACCTTTTATTTTTAAATCTTAGAAACATGAGAGAGAGAAGTTTTTTTTTATATTAATACAAGAGGAGCAGGCAAGCTGGAGCAGTGGGCTAGCACCCCCATCAGCATGGGAGCTCCCTGAGAAAAGCAGCTGTGATTCTGTTCACAGATCCCTGGACCAAACCTATTAGTTGTGTTACACTCCTCTTAGTGAGCATCAGACACACAGGAACTCTCAAATCCACAAACAAGAATGGGAAATAAGTCAAGGAAAGAGGCAGGCTCACATCAAATGGCTCAGTGGTTATGCAGAAAAGCTGCATTTATTTTCCCTTTGTACTTCACAGTTCAGATATAAATAAGAGCTGTTACTGAGCAAGGCTCTTGTCAAAGCATTTTCCCTAGCTCTATTTCCATCTTCTGTATCTATTTACAGTGTGCATTAAAATAACTTGGGTTTGTTTGCGGCATCAGCTCTGATCTCTAACTACTGCTATTTTCGTATCTAAAAATAATTGAAGTTTATTTATAGCATTGTTTTGACTACCAAACTGCTGATGTCAACGAACATCACATAAAGAGAATCAATGACCAAGCTTAGATTATTTTCAACCACAGTCAAGAAAGTTTGACAAGGCTGATGATAAACCAGGATGACTCTGCAAGAAGGGCACTGCAATGTACTGGCATTTCAATTATATTAAGAAACAATAAACGGCCTCTAGCAGTAATATGTTTCTACACGACAGTTGTGCTATAGCAAGTGTGTGTATGCCAGTACTGAGTTATTTTCACACTAACTTGCTTTGGATGTAAAGCATTCAGACCTTGCACTTACACAGCTGAAAAGGCACAAAGACAGAAAGCTATGTTGTTGCCCCAGACTAAAGACTAGATTTGTCCTATCTCTTCATCTTTTGAGTACCCATCAAAAACTGCAATAATTTAATTTTTTTTAAGGATACAAAATTGTCTCAAGAATTCAGTGACTACATTTGGAAAGTGCTTCTGGAAATAAGTAGTAGTATCATTTTCTGTGGAAAGTACTTCTCATTCTGCTTTTTAAATCTTTATTGTTTTAATTTTTAATACCTCAGTTTTAATGCAGAACTTTTGTCTTTCTGTGTCACGGCTGGAACTGTGGAGCATTTTTACAATTAAATCAGTGGATTGTTGCTTATTCATCCCTGACTCATTTTGCAAAAGTTCTTAAATATATCCAGAAAATCAGGCCTCATTTAAAGGATTTTTTTTTCTTTTTTCATGTAGGTAGAAATCCTTTTACTACTGGCATTGCACAATTTAGGCTGAAAATAAAACAAAATAAAATTCAGAAGCTCAGTTCATTTTGAGAGTCTGAGTGAAGCCAAATGTTGGAATTATCGAAGTGCGTAAGAATAAACTCAAGATATTTGTTCTGAAGGCCCTAAAACAGTGAATTCCATCTGTACAGTACCTTTATGATCCATTACACTCTTCTGAAGCTCCTAAATTGTCTCCAACCTGAAGAAAAAAATAATCAGAAAGTCTCAGCAGTTACCTCTGAAACAATTTTTTTTTTCAAAGAGTTCAGTTTTGAGCTAGTTTGAAAATAATGCCATTTTCATTTTTTAAATGAGAAATGCTGAAGGCATGATTTGAATCAGAGTCGCAATATCTCCAGACACAACGGCAAAACTGAGTCCTCCATCATATAAACATATTCACAGCTGTAGAATTGCTGCTCAGTTCCTCTGTGCCATCCCTTTGAAAGAGTCTGACTGGAAAAGCAAGGAAACTCCTTCCTAGCTGATATTTACAATTTTGTGTCTAAGATCACACCATAAAAAGTTTATGCAAAAGTTTGTGTTAGTTCTGCAAAGTAGAGTCTGTCTCTAGCATCAGATTTTAAATATTAATGGAAAAGTTTTCCATCCAAGGAAGCCCTAATCTCTCCTCACAAAAAAGAATTCTAACATGAGATGTTTGCTGAGGATACTGAAAAGGATACTGAGTACTGTTGAATTTATGGGATTTTTCCTTGCTATTAGCAGTTCCCCATTTCTTCATATCTACAAATCCAAGATCCCTTGCTATTAAAATAACCTTGAATACATGTATATCAGTAAGCTAAAGAAGTGTAAATGCATATTGAAAGTGAGGTTAACAACATACAAGAAATGTGAGAAATTCTTTAATAATATCGAACAAGTTTGGTCATTAATCAGGCTTGAAAGGGTATGATAATGCTTATCTCCAATTTAAAATGGATTTGCTAACTTTAACCCAGTGCTCTCAAACAGTGTAAACAGAAAGGGAATCCACACATTTGTTACTCATCAAGTCTTTTTATAAACCTGAATCTTTTATGACTAAAATCTGCTATTAAATCATTTTTCAATACACTAATTCTGAAGGAGCAGAGAAATTTACATGAAAATACTTACTTTTTATGTGCTTTTTATGAAATGCTTATCAAGGTCAAGCACTATAACTTGAAGAGTGAAATATGTTATATCATTATAATACATTTGATTTTCTGCTGTTCAGAGGCATTATTAAAAAAATTCTCCTACAAACGTGCATTAGTTGCACTGAATTTTCAGTCTGTTTTCCTTTTTCTTGTTAAGACATAAATAACCTCTGGAAATTCCCTCTGGCCTCTTATATCCAGCAGGTATGAGACTGCCGCCATTCCTTCGTATGTGCCACTCACAGAACCCAAAGCCCTTCCACAACATCCCCTGCTCCTCCAGAACCAGGCACCTTGTTCTTCGCAGGCACCTTTGCAGTTGCAGAGCCCAATGCAGCAGCAGCAAGGGCAGGGTTGCCCAGTGGAGCAGCCAAGCTGCTGTGCTGGCACCAGGGCAACGGCTCACTGCTCCCATCTGCTCTGCTGGCAAAGGTTTTCCAGCAGAGAAAAAAAGCTTTTAAAAGAAATATGAACAAGCAGAAGTAAAAAAAAGGAGCACTTTTGGTGTGGAATGTACTCACAGCTCCCTATGATGGAATTTTATACCACTCATCTGTATCACGTGTACGCTAGAGGCTTGTAGCTTAGTAGCTCTTCACTCAATAAAAGGATGGTCCTAGAGAGTTGAACAGAAGCCACATTCACTCCTCAATTTCTGTCCAGCACAACAAAATGCCTGACCTTGCAACCACCCTCTTCCTGAGTGACAGAACCCTTTCGCTCTATTTGACCTGAAGCAGAAGCCATCTAGAGAGAAAACAGCAACAAAGAATTACTAGTATTTTTTCCTCATGGTTGAAGCAATTCCACTTTTTTTCCCCTAGTCCTAGCCCTACCTGAAACTGTAGGTCCAGCAGGAGACACAGCTATTCAAACATACAAATGAAAACCTGATCACACTGTAAACCACCACCCCACCACCATTTCCCTCATCCTCCCCTTATTTGACTCCAACTGTAACCCTCTTGCTTTAAAAAGGAAGTAAGAAACCTGCACAGAGAAGCCTCCTGCTACACAGTGTTAACAGACTTCTGCAGTCCTGTCTATAGTCTCTCACATGCTTTATATGTGTGTAGGGGATATATCTTGCAGGGAGGCTGGGGCTTCTTCTCCCAGGTCAGGTTGGAAACAGAAAGAAAAATTGAAAGAGAAGTCATAGGTGAAAACCAATAGGAAGATCAAACTGTGTATCTGTAACTTAAACCACAAGACCCAGTTAGTTCAGGAAGCCACTGAATAATGTTTGATTACATTTGTACCTAGCTCATACACAAGGAAAAAGCTGATGTGTACTCTTACTATGTTTGCATTAACAAAGCTCTTGGGAAGAGCTGAACTGGGCCAGAGCGTGGTACTGCTCACCACTCTTGGTGGGCAGAGATTTTTGTCCAGTTGTAGCCATGAGCAGATGCTTAGCCCGGAGTAAAGGAACTGTGTGTAAATCACATTTCTCCTTCAAGTATTTCAGCTGAGGGATACTCTGGACTTGCTGCAGTCACTATGTATTTTGCAAGCCTCAGTGGTTACCTTTTCTGTTACATTATTTTGGGGGGCGAACTTCACAGCTTATTATCTACCCTTTTTTCCATGAAAACTCAGCTCTGTCTGGTTTCCTTTTTTTCTGTTTGTTTTGAGAATGGTTGCTACCAGTTTCATGTCATGCTCCCTAGTTTTTCTGTTGGAAGCAAGAAATGAGCTTATCCTTTTGCAACGTCTTGAGAACAGCCTCATCTTATTTAGTTGTTCCTAATACAGAAGCCATTTTATAAATTTGATTAATCATCTTCCATTTTCTCTGTACTTTCTCCAATTCTAATCTGTCTTTTTAAAAATACAGCATTCAAGACACAGACAAACCTTAGCTTCAAAGAATGGGAAAAAGAAGCTTTCTATTCCACCTTCAGGATCCTTAACATTTTGAGCACTGCCAAGCAATGGGATGTTTTTATTGAATTATCGCACCCTGAAGATCTCATTCCTGAGGATTCCACCACGGGGAACTTCTGGTTTGTTACACAATGAAAACAGAAGGTTCATTTAGTTTCTCTGCAGTGACTTTATCTCAAGTACTGCCTTTCTGCCACGATCATCTGTTGGCCCTACAGAATTTCTGGCGAGCTTCCTGTGCCTTATGTGCTTGACGGTTTACTCTATTTCTGCATTCCTTTTGCTTGTATTTCCTCCAAATATTGGGGGGTTTTGGCCTGCATTTTTGGGTTGAGATGAGGTAATAAACTGGTGGTGCTACAGGATGCTTTATTGAGAACTGAATTCCCTCAGGCTTGTGTGTACCATGAAACACTTACTCCTTTGCAGTACCATATTTAAGGCTTAAATAAAATGTATCTCTGAGTGCATTTTTATGTTATATAGCCAGGCACTTACTAGAAAGCCTTGATGTTTTGGAGCATATAAACTTGTCTTTGTCTTCCTTTCTTTTTTTTTTTTTTCATGGTTCACAATAGATATATTTCTTTAGTAGTAGATCTAGAAACAGATATATTTCTTTTTTATGCAGTATTTCTGTTTTCAATACATCATTCTAAACTCACGTGCTGTACTCCATGAATGCTGTTTTCAGTGAGGATCTTTTACAAGCAGCTGCCTACAGTTTCTGAATTCTGCAGTCTCCTCTTTCCCCCAGCTCACAGCTCACTCAGCACAAGGAAGGCCAATACAGGGAGTCCAGGGGAGATTAGGAGCTGATTAGGTTGGTCCCCAGCTCCTGTGTTGAGGCTGTAGCAGCGTTTTGCTGCCTCTCTCCATGCTGCTGCCTTGACCTGCCCTCTTGCCTACCCCAGCTGTGCGCCACATCTTGTTTCTTACCCGTCTCCTCCAACTCATCATGCAGCCTCCTTCTTTCAGTCCAAAAAATATTGCAGTTAACGATATCCTGCACTGAATGTCCTTTACAAAAAGGACTAGGTAATTTTTTTCATGTTTAATACATGGACTTATTTACCCACCATACTAAAACACAGACCTGCAAATGCACATGAGAGATCCTGTCAAAATAATGAATAATTGGCCTCCAGCTCATGAAATGATTGATCTATCTTTACTTTCATTTATTTCCTGGCCGCCTCCTTAGTGGACTTTCTGCAATAAAAAAATCTGATTTTTTTCTAAATAGTCACTAAATGCTGCATGCATAAATGTTTTTAGCATCTTGCTTCAACCCCCTGCTGCTACTTGGAAAGCTGTGCTGTGCCTGTGGCAGAGACATCGCATGCAATACATAAATCATCAGGGAAGATGGTGCCAAGTAACTAGGTAATAGCTCTACTAATATTTGTGCCATTAAAAACTGGGAAACAACAACAGAACTTTAACAATCTTGTTAAAATATAATTTTCCTAAGAGAGTTCACTATTCCAACGTATGACAGCACGTCAATTCAAAATATATATATTATGATAAAATACGCAAAACTAAAGCTGGCGGTAACTCATTACTATCACCACATCAATTTAGAGTTATTTCTTATGCAAAAAGGAACACACAAAGAGGTTTCACATGGGTGAGCAAACAGAAGAAGTTACAGTCTCTGAGAGTCATTCCCGTGAGCAAGAAGAAAGACTGGGGGTTTGGCACAGTTACAAATTACATGAGTATGGTGGGTTGACCCCAGCTGGGCGTCAGGTACCCTCCAAAGCAGCTCAATCACTCCTCTCCTCAACCAGACAGGGAGAGAAAATATATAATGAAAGGCTTGTGGGTTGAGATAAGGACAGGGAGGGATCACTCACCAATTACTGTCACGGGGAAAACAGACTTGACATGGGGAAATTAGTTTAATTTATTACCAATCATATCAGATTAAGAAAACGAGAAATAAAACCAAATCTTAAAAAGACCTTTCCCCGACCCTTCCCTTCTTCCCGGACTTAACTTTGCTCCCAAATTCTCCATCTCTTTCTCTGCCTTGAAGAAGCTCAGGAAGGAAGGGAATGGGGGTTGTTGTCAGCTCATCACATGTTGTCTTTGCTACTCCTTTCTCCTCAGGATGAGGACTCCTCACACTCTTGCCCTGCTCCAGCATGAGCTCCCTCTCACAGGACACAGTTTTCCACGAACATCTCTAGCATAAGTCCTTCCTATGGGTATCTTATGAACTGCTCCAGCGTAGGTCCCCCATGGGGTGACAATTCCTGCCAGCAAACCTGCTCCAGAATATGCTCCTCTCCCTGGGGCCATATGTCCTGCCAGGAGCCTGCTCCAGGGCAGTCTTCTCCAGGTGCATCCACCAGCTTTGGTGTGGGGTCCTCTGTGGGCTGCAGGTTGATATCTCTTCCACTATGGACCACCACGGGCTGCAGGGCAACAGCCTGAAGCTGCACCATGGCCTTCACCATGGCTACAGGTGAATCTCTGCTCCATTGCCTGGAGCACCTTCTCCCTCTCCTTCTTAACTGACCGTGGTGTCTGGAGAGTTGTTTCTCTTGCATATTCTCACTCCTCTCTGGCTAGAATGCTGTTGCATAGTGGTTGTTTTCCTTCTTCTTAAGTATGTTGTCCCAGAGGATCTACCACCATCACTGATTGTCTCTGTCTTGGGCAGTGGCACATCTGTCTTGAAGCCAGCTGGCATTGGCTCTATCAGACATGGGGGAAGCTTCTAGCAGCTTCTCACAGAAGCAGCCCCTGTAACCCTCTTGCTACCAAAACCTTGCCATGCAAACCCAATACAAAGAGACTAGACCCAACTGCTGACCAAGGTTGCAGAAGACAGAGTCACCTCTACCTGGAAAGGTACTGCCTGGCAGAGGTTGTTCTGTCCTCTTGCGTGTAGGAAATGCAAGTCTTGCACATACTAATACTTTCTCCTCGATTTCTCAGATGTACTTTTTCAGCTCCATAGTTTCTTGCTGCTGCCTTATGCTATATTGTGTCTTTCTTTTCTCATAGAGGTGGTTACTCTGTTTTTTTCACATTTAATTTGTGCTATATTTGGAAAATGTGGAAATGACTATTGTGCTCATCTGTACCGTCTTGTATTTAATGTCATTGACTGAAAAAATAGTTTCCATTTCATAATCTAACATGCTCATGGGAGAAAATTAATGGAATTGTTTTTTCATATATCATTTTATATTAGATTTAATGGCAAACAACTAAAGACTTAAATAATACAGAAAATTTTACATGTAAATACAATAATCCATAACAAATTAAGACTGGCTACACTGAATGGAAAACTGTGGGTGGACAGGAGGGAGAATCATAAGGAAACTTGTTTCTTTTGAAAAAAACCCACAATTTGTTTTTCATATTTTGGTAATTTAGACTGATGGCACAGAACAACCTCAGATTTTTAAATTCCCCTTACATTTTCTTTTCACATGTTATGACTTGAAATCATCACTTTCTTGTCTCACTACTAAAAATAAAAGAGAAATAAATTTGGAACCACAAACTGTTATCTTCTAGCTGAGTTCACATAAAGGAGAATAAAGAATCAATGACACTCCATCACTTGAAAACCTGTGACAGAAGAACTATCCCTTTCAAGCAAGAACTACTTCGATTATTTTTTTTCATTCAATGGCCTAAATTACAGTGTTGAGCAGTTACAGATCAGACACACAGAGTTCAGAGATAATACCAAAAAAGGCCAAATTACAAATATTGTGTTATAACAGTAAGCACTGAGTTGTTGCCTTCAATGTGACTGAAAAACTGCCTGAAAGTCTAGACACCCCCTGAAAAACTCTCTATTCCTATGCTTGTTTCAGCTTCAATATTTGAAAGTAATCTAATAATACACTCAGTAGCAAAATTAAAAACATAACTTCTTAAAGAAAAAAAAGAAACATGCAGTTTTTTGCAAGTCACTGTAGTCTGTGAGTATTTTGCAAACAAAACTACAGTATTTCAGTCATGTAAAGTAGCATGTAACAAAGAGAGACATAAGGAGTTTTTTGTTTAATCTGGTATAAATAGAAAAGCAAACCTGATATCATGACATGTCTGAAAGTTGTTGTCTAACTGGTATCCCTGGGACCTGCAGGTTGTACATAAAAATACATACATTTAAATACACAAGGAAAATCAGGCCCTAGAAATCCCAGTTATATGGTGAATGTGTAGGGGTATATTGCCTTTACATGCTCTTTGAATTATTTCTGCATAGAAGGCATATTATGCTACACTTCTTCATCCAGCATTCAGGAAAGGAATCTGTCCCTCCAGGACAAGGAGTAGCACCACGGAAAAGCCATTAATTAACTTTTCCTTCACACTAGGGTTAGAATCATGACTAGCAAATGAGCCACAAATGGAACAATGAGGAAATAAAGCACTAATAGCTTTGTTGATTTTGTGACTTACTTTCTTCTCTGGAGATTTCTAGGAAAGCATATGACGTGGCCCGAGCACTGTCTTGCAAAGCCTTCAGCACTGTTTTCCAATGCAGATGTCAACCCTCACAGGCCTTTACTCACTGCTCGTCCACAGGCTTGCGCAGAGCGTGTACATAACAGTGTGCAGGTCCTGATACAGTTGTCTGGGCGCTACCAGCAAAAGGAATAAATAATGAAGAATGAATAAGGCATCTGAGTTTTCAAAAGTCTTTCATCCTAGCTGGTGTAAGATTCCCCTGACCTCCTAAGATTTCTGTCCTGAGTGTGCTTGTTTTATCTTTGAATGTTCTTTTAACCAAAACAGCTAGGAAATGACCTGCTGTGGTGCTTTCCTGTGAAGAAAATATAGATCTAGTTCTAAGGCATTTGAGCAAAATATGCAGAATCTTGTGTAAACTAATGATTTCAAGAAAAAACTAACCTTATTCCCTCAGTTCTTGGAAGAAAGAAGTACATTATCTGGTTTGGAAATTATTTAGCTTCTCCCACAATTATATATGTAATTATGAAATGGGTTTGCATGGTTAAAATAGAAGTTATTTTCCTTTTTCTACCTTTCCCTGCCAAGATTTATTTCTCATTGCTTCATACTGATCATCATCAGAAGTCATGAGCATGTACAGCATTGTCGTTGTTGATATTGAATATTACATCAACTTCTGTCCATAACAAATGAGGCTTAGAATAGTTCCTGTTCATTTTCCTACAAAACAAACTGTTCTCTCCTTTCTGTTTCCTTCCTGATGATTCTCAGAATGCCAAATATCATTTCTATTTTCTGGCTGAAATGTAGTTTTCAGAAATAGAAATGAACAGTAGAAAATTCAATTGCCTGGTGTCACCCCCTGGTCCCCACTTGGCCTCTTAATGGCAACCTTTTGTTAGTCTGATGGGAAAACTGGAAAAATTGGTTGGCACTCAGTTTGCACAGGAATATCACTCTATCATAAGAAATATCATGATATATCCATCACAATAAAGAGATTATGGACAAAAATAGCCTGGTAAGGAAAAACTGCTCTGTTTGCTGTATCCTGTATGGACAGACAAAGGACTTGGCAGGTTTCCTCAGCTCTGGGGGGGGGGTAGTGTGTAGCTGTTGTGACATTTGATCTGCAGGAGTAGGGATTTTGGGAGACACTTAGCATGAGTTTCTAATATGAAATCCAAAGTATTTCATCCAGTTTTGTGCAATTCAGGACTATGTGGAGGGCTGAGACTATGTCCTGCATAGTTTGCCTTAATATCTGAATATATTAAATTAATTTATTCCATATTCATCACAGTTCTCTGCTCAGAATTCCACAAAAGCCTAAGACTGCATCGTTCTTAACACTGGGAGCACAGAAATATGCACTTACAAGATTTGGGAAGCAAAAACCCAGCTATTATGACTCTGAAATCTGTGTCAGTATAAACAGGATATTTCGAAATCACCATCCTGTTTAACATTTAAACACAGAAATAAACTCTTCAGTTGAAGTTTGCTTGCTTGGTTATTTGAAAAAGAGATAAAATAATTTGGGTCATTTTGTCTGGCCTACTCAGATTGACAACTTAAGCCACTACTCCAGGGTAACTACAACTGCACAGGTTGAAGGTGTCTGAACAATAGAGATATGATACAACCTCTCAAAGCTAGAAAAAGGCTGACAAAGCCATAGCTGAAACCTCACATCTCCCAGTCCTTCTTCGCTTGACAAACTGAAGCAACCCAAAGCTGTGTGGAGCTGTGAAAGAAGACACAGCTGGCAAAATGTTCAAAACCATCTCATGCTCCATCATCCTCTCTTGTCCATGGAGCCAATCAGTTACCTTTGCCCATGATAAGCTCACATGAAATAGTGTCCTTTATCACCACTCTGCTACTCAAACTTAATTTTCTTGTCAAAGGATGTACTATCGATCCAAAGTAATATTTCAGCTTCCAGCATTGCAAATATGGCAAACTGTATTTATGCCATTTTCTTTGTAGGACCTTTTCTCTTACTAGAAATAACGCAAAATGGTAATACAAGTAAAGACTGTGATATTTTTATGTCTTGCCTCAGTCTCTGAATTAGGGACTGCCATAGTACTGCCTTTTGGCACACCTGATGCATATGTAAATATTTTGTGTTATACGGATTTACTGAATATCCTGGAACAAAATGCCTATGCTGAGGAAGATAGCTCAATTAAAAAAAAATCTTCAGCCTCAGTCTGACCCTATTACAAACATTTCACCCTAAACATAGCGCTTTTTTTTTTTAAAATAAACTCTTCTAGGCCTCCCATAAAGCCAAAGTTCTACTCAAAGTAATAGTAGGTACAATAATCAACACAACGAAAACTACCCTCTTAAAATAGACTAGCCCATTATCTCACTTATCCAAGTGCATTACTCAGATCATTCTTCTGCAGACACCCACACCTCTCTGAATAAAGATCACAGACAAATATCCTATTTGCAGTTCACTGCATTTCTGTTATGTCAATGCTTCCACTGCTCTCTGTGACTAATGTGTTACAGGAGAGTGGCTACCTCTCTGGTTGGCTCAGTGGCCAGTGGAACAAGGATTTCTTTCTATTTGCCTTTGGACATTACAATAATAATAATGATTAATAATTTGTTATCAATTAGTGAATCACCCTTTTCCCTGTTGTCTAAAGCTGTAGCCTGGCAGTGCTACCTGCGACCATTCTGTCCTGCTTACCCATGAGAGGTCACCAGTTTCCCTCAGATGATCAGCTGCATGCTTTCTCCCCAGTGCCTTTCAGAAAAAGCAGCCAGCAGCAATTAGTGTAATAGAATAAATTAGTATAACAATATAAACAATTTAATCAGCCCACAGCTTTGCTTAAAATGGATTACTAGATAGCATGCTGCTGAAGGAGCCTGTGACTCCAGCAGGGAGGAACCAAGGGGAGATCTTCAGACAGCCAGCCTCTAAATGAACGAATTTCTGGCCACAGCCTCATGCTTCTACCACACTTTTCCTCCTGTTTCTTTGTGTTTTCCTCCTCTTCAGTTACCCAACATCCTGATCCTGAGCCCAAGAGCAGGATTGAATATTTTTCTAGGTATTGTTGCACACAACCAACTTCTCTCTTATGTTCCACCTGTGTCCATGGTAACAACCTCCATCTTCCCCCCCTGCAGTGAGGAATAAATTTTGTTTGTTTGCAGCTTATATTTTTCACTGCTGTCAGACACATTAACATTTTCTTAAAAACAGAGTTTCAAATAAAAAAAAACCACCAGAAAACATGTTCCTTGTTCATGGGAAAGAGCTCAACTTAAATGACTGTCATGTCTGAAAGTAAAATTAATTATTTTTTAGGTCTACACATCTCTTGAACAGCATAAAAAAGCAGTCATCAAAACAGCTGGAACATTCACATGCCAGTAAAACTTGAAAGCAGTCCTCATTATCCAAGCAAACTTTTAAAACGGGTAATTTTGTTAAAATAATAAGCCAAATGCTGGACACAACTGAAGGAATGAGTTTTCCTGAATGTTGTATGCACATGGTGACTGATACAGCATTTCTTTTTGAAACAGTTTTCACTACAATTTAGTAATGCATTTTTCCCTCTCAATGGCTAGATTAAAACTAAATAGTGATTGCACTTCTTTAAACAGAAACTCAGTTTACACTGAGCACACAGTTTACACACAGCAGTGTGTAACGAACAGGAAAAATCTCAATTATAAAGGGGAAGCTTCTTAAATAACTGACAGGTAAAGAAATTAATGAAACAGAAAGCAAGACAGAAAAAAAAATCTAATTCAAACACTCTGTCATAGGACTTAAGCTCATCATTAATATGCACTGTAGCAGCATCCTGGAGGTGTCCCACAGGCCAGTACCTGAGCAGGCTTGTGTATCCAGAACCAGGGATGGACTGAGTCCTAGCCCAGGAAACAACCTCCAAGAAAAAGGGAGAACATATAAACAGACAAAAGTCAGGAAAGTCACCCTTTCTTCCAGGGTGTGCTCTGCTTCCTCAAACCTTTTGCCCTGGAAACATCTGGATTTCCATCCCTAGCACAGGTTGAACATTGTCAGCTTATAACATCTCCAGTAGCAATAAGCAGCAGAAAGAAGGCAAACCTTATCAGCTAATTGTACTGGGTAGTTACTACATGAGCCTCTCTAGGCACACCTTAGAGCACACAAACATTCTTGTGAGCTTTCTGTGCACATCCACTGTCTGCTTCTGCTTTGCCTCCATTTCCATATATGACTGGCCCATCTGTATGGCTTCTTAAGACCCTGGTACAGGCATTTAATATTGTTCTTGGCTGTTTAACTTGCAGAATATTTCACTTTGAAGGCTAATGCTCTCCCCCACCTTTAGCAAGACTCAGTGCAATGTTCTTTTCACTTTCTTTCCTTGCCCACAGCTGTGTTTTACAGTGACTCCAGGATTAACATTTGCCTGTCTTTAATGCACAGATTACCTTGCTAGAAATAAAAGTTCTGCTTTTCTGCACCTCAGTATTTTATTCTGGTGGTCCTGCAGGTTCTATAAAATACTTAGCTGTTACCTAACAGCTATTATATAGGTAAAATATTTTTTTCATTGTTTGCATTGATTTTTCTGCTACCTTATTTGACTACACAAAGTAAAAGTTTAAAGAGCACGCGCCTGAAATGACATATTAAGAAGTATTACCATGGTTACTTGGTTCTGTATATATCATGACATATCCATATGCTTTCTCTGAGTTCGGAAATGTAATTCACAGGAGAACAAAATTCTTTAGTTTGGAACCTGTCAACAGAGAAAGGCTTCAACTGTCAAAACTGAAATAAACAGAGGAAAATGAATTGTAAAAAGCATTTTGGATTTCTGATTGCTTTTGGCCCAAAGGGATCTTTTGAATTGAAAGGAAATAGTTATTGTACTATTGCTCAATTAAAAACAATTAAGCTTTTGCACATTGCACTGAATATCAATATAATAAACCACTGAAAATCCCAATTACTCACTGTGGTATTCCAGATGAGTTAATAAAGGATAAATGGTGCTCAATCTATGAGTGACTCATCCCAAAGATTCGCTTTGAAACACACATTCAATAAAACCTATTGAGAAATGCAGCATTTTGTGATACTAATAGGTCCCTTCCGACTGCAGGAAATCAGAGACTATCATTGGTTGACAGATAAAAGTTTCTTGTACTATCACTGATCATCTATGCTCCTGGGTTCTAGTGTACCGAGTATACTAAAAACTAAAAATAATTTAATCAGAATGCAAAAAAAAAAGTTTTGCACAGGGAAATGAAGGCTGATAAACATTATCAAGAAGGAGCCTGTCAGTAGAACAGAAAAGTTTAACTGATTTTTTCAGTGCAAGGAAAGACTTACTATGACAAAAAAGCTTATCTTTTTCTTCTAACTGTCTATAAGACAGGATACTGTCTCTCCACCATACCCTACTTTGCTCATATGAGGACACAATGGCAACGCTATTCCCGAGAAACGTGACAGCTTTCTTGGAAGAAAGTGTGGGGATTACTTTGGAGATATAAAACTTCTGCACTCTGAAGAGAATGCTGCTAAACGTGGTAATTTACATACCTTCTTAAATTCAGGGTGCAGTGTATTCTTAAAGAATAAATCTGTATTTTCAAGGTTCATACACTATAAAACACTGAATTTCAGAATCATAGCAATGTAAAACTACACATAAAGAAGCAGATGTGAGTTGTAAAATCCAAAGATAACTCCATAAAGATCTTCAAAACAATTTTTCACCTCACTCATTTTTAGCATTTTTGTCAACTGCCCCTATATGTATGTATTTTATATGGTATATCTAGAGAAAACCTATATGGGAGGCTAACAGAGCATGCATAGCAGGACTTAACAGGAAAAAAAAAAAACAAACACCAAACTAAAATAACCAGAATAAATCAAGCCAGTCTGATCTTCTGTGCTTATCGTATGCTTGCTTTACGTCCCCTGGTTATGCGCCTTTATAACTTTGACTAGACATTGCATTTAAAATTCTGAGGGAACATCCCTGAATTCTAATGAATGACTAATAGCAAATATGTTGGTTATTCTTTTCATGGGGAATTTAAAAGCCAGACAAACACCCAGGAACTACAAAGCAGAAACATGAAGACCATGTTTGTGGTTTGTTTCCCTTGAATTCATTTCAAGAGCAATTTCTATGAGTTTTTTCTGGAAAACAGGAAAGGGAGTAGCAGTACATCAGAGGATGATGTGCTAGTTAAAAAGTTTAAATCTTTCAAATACAGCAAATAGTGTGATGTGCAAATATAATTTCTTGATTTTTCTATTCCAGAAGAATATTTTATATTTATATCCCAAGAAAAGCATTGAATCAACCTCAAAGCAAAAGAATAGTACTGCAGCACAAATAAGAGGAAACTGATTGTAAATAGTTTACTCCAGGAAAACACCATATACTGACACTAGTGAACATTACAGTTCTGCTATTTCTCAATTTACATCAATATGCATCCATTTACATTAATAAGAAGATGAGAAAATTAAGTAAACTATGTCTATACATCTAGATATGAATCTGCTCTGATTTCTGCTGTACACACCACCTTATAAAGAAATGGTGTCTGCTTCTGTATTTTAAGAGAAGCTACCATTCTGAAAAGATGTATACAGGACTTCCATGGAGATAATGCTGATTTTGTATGTTAATGTAAAAAAAAATAAAAAAAAAAAGTCTTTCAAACTGAAACTATGAAACTCTCTCCATTTATAGAAGAAGATGATTGCCAGATGAGCAAACCAAGTGACATACATAGTATTTCCATGTGCAGACACAGCTACGGGATGCATTTTGTCACAAGACTATTTCACTAGCAAAGAAAGTAAAGTAAAACTGATGTTCTGCACTGATCTCCTGCAAACATAATACCTCTCTCATCTGTAAAGCTTTCTGAGCTGCCTGCAATACAATTAGTTCAGCTGTTTCCAGGCTTTTGGCAAACCTCTCCCAGTCCCAAGAACCAGCTCCAGTGAAGTACAAGCTTCAGCACTTCAGCAACAGGATGGATGAGTATCAACACTTGCTAAGGAATGCCTGGGCATTTGCAGGCCCTCCTTGGTTTAACATTCCCACAATGGGCTTGATCATAAGTAGTCCAGAAGACTACATATTAAACATCATTTTATTTGCTTGCTTCAGCCTGAAGGAAATGGAGAAGTAAGTTTCTCAACGCACACCTTTCCATCAAAAATTTTTCAAACTTGGATGCAACTCTGAAACAAGTTTCTGGTGAATTGAGGACACTTATCCTCCAGAAACACTGAAGTTGCACATCAATAGTGAAAACTTGGCCAGCTATTCAGTTGCATGACTAAAGAGCTGGATTTCATATCTGAGATATTCCCATTGAAAAACGCGATATTCCCATTCCCCCTACTCACAGTCTGCGTAGGTGCTCAGCAGTAACTGCACAGAACTCCGGTGGAGTCCCCAAAGCATTAAACTGTGCAGTGTTTTGAAAATCAAGGTTTGTCTTCAAACAGATCATGTGATACAAAACACAAGCACCCAGAAAAATTCCACACAACTATAAATAAATAAGTAAATAAATAAAGTTTTGTGTTCCAACAGCCTTTTGAGTTGGAAGTGAATTCATTCACCAAATTTCTGAAACATATGCCTATGAGCTGAATATTAGCAGGCATTTACACCTAGAGTTTATTGTCAACATGAAATACCAAAAAAAAATCTTAAAATTTGCATCTCTATTTCCTTAGGAATTTATGCAATTTGCAACTATTAAAAGACATAGTTCAAGCTAAGTGCAAGCCATAAATGATGATTAGAACTTTGTATTCCCTCAGGTCTGTACAATTTCACTAGTTACATATGCACTAAATGTCATTCACAGTACGTGTGATACACTATATTATCAGGATAACAATTAATTGTGTCTTTCCTCACTCTTAGAGGATCTCATGCAGAATCATTTCAATAAAAAGTTATTCCAATTTAGAAAGCACAAGAGAGCTCCTCTAATAAACAAAGCACAAGCATTAGTCAGGACTAGATTCACTGACATCTTTTGCATTTACTCTAAGCACTGAATAAATGGCATGTCTAATCTGTGCAAATAGCAAATTGGAGGGTAGGCAAGAGATCAGGCACAGCTGTTTCCGGTATGAACTATTATTAGTGGAAATCTTTCATTGTGTAATTGTTTTTTCTGCCCTATATTGGGTTCCAGGAGTAGTTTCAGTGTTGACCTCTCTTTTCTAAATCATATAATGAAAAAAAAAAAATATCCTATAGCACCTGTTCTTGTGGACTTGTCAAGACTGGACTGAGCCTGATATTAGTATGTGGTGGTGTTTTTTTACCAGAGTATAGGAAACTAACAGATCATAGTAAACTAAATCAAACATAATTTAATCAATTTCATCGTAAATTGGGATATCAGGAACATTGGTTAACTTGAACCCACAGAACTGTAACACAATATAGGTCAGTGGTCTCCTGGACTGACCCACTGCTCAAAGGGAGGCCAATATAGAATAGGTTACAGTGACTTAAAGCATCTTAAGCAACTTCTTTTAATTAATTTAATAGAAATAAATTTAAAGTAGCAGGGAGAGAAGAGCGAGTCTGAAAGCAAGGGAGCTCCTTTAATGCACCTGTCACAATGCTAACAATAGCTACCTACATTATAGTAAATAATTAAAGTTGGCAACAGAAGAGAATTTTCTTAGATACTACTATACAAAGAGTACAAAAAAAAAGAAAGATGTTTATAGCTAATAAAATTAAATCTTTAAACAAAACAATAAAGTCATTATTAGTTCTTGGATGAAGCTGGTGATACTGTGATATTAGCCCTTTCACTTGAACCAAATGTTGTCCTGTAAGTTACTATGAAGCAGGTAAGTTAGACAGATGTTCGCAGAACATGTGCAGGAAAGATAAAACCACTTCTGAGCATCGCCACATTTGTACCACTCTCACAGATGGCCCCAAGAGCCTCATTCAGACATGTGAAGACAGAATTAAATCATCAACTTTTTAAACACATTTTGATTAACTTGTTTATATTTAACCTCTGAGTCTAAGAGAAGTTTAATCTCATTTGTCTTCTTTACAAAAATGCTAGGGAAATCTGTCTTCTAGAAACGGTTCTCAATTTAAGGAGTAGAACAAAACTGCATGAATGAAGTGCAAGAAAATAAAAAAAACTGTCAATGTTTCAAGAAGGAATTATGGCTTTGTATGCCATTATTTGTTTGTTTGATGGCTTTATTCTTAGATCTGTAACCCTGGCACACAGCTTTCAGGGATACTGCAAAGCTCCTTACAACCTTGGGCTACTCACACTGTGATTTCGGTAACTGTGTGTCCGACTAGAGCTCATGAAGAATGGAAAGCAGATCTTTTGAGCCCATATGAAGTTACAAATGTTAACAATAATGATAAGTGCCTGAAAAATCTTTAAAATCTCAGAAATTTAGCTTCAGTAAGAACCCAGCATGAAAGTAATGATGCAAAAGATATCTAGCTACCATTACTATTATGTTTCAGAATCTTCTTTGTTCATTATTATTCATTTAAATATCTAATGCAATAATCAAGACCTCATTCCTATCTTCCATGGGTAACAAATTATTTTAAAAAGGAATGTTTTTTGTTAATTGTCTGCACAGTGAGTTCAGACAGATTCAAATAAATCACTATTACATAAGATGCTTTTAAAAGGGCACTATTACAAAGACTCATTCTTAGAGCAGAAAGCAAAATTGTGTTCTGCAAAAGTGAAATCGTTTACTACTGTTTAATTCAAGTAAATGCACACATCTGGTTTCTACTAGTGGTACAGCTACGTGGAGAATTTGCCACACTGATCGCAACTGCTCTAAGCAATATTATGAAGGGCAAAATTTACTATTGAAACATTACAGATTTTTGCAAGCTCATCTGCAACACAACTAAGTCTGAGCAAAATTTGGCGAAAAGTCACCTTACAAATTTTATACATATTCTATTTTCTTCTTGAATTAGAAATGAATCTATTTTTCAGGAGCACTTTACAAACTCAGTGTTAGCTGAAATACAGAAAAACCATAGGCAAGAGATGTAAACAGCCTGTGAATGCAGGACACTTCTTATTCTCAGGCTTTCCTGTCATCAGCTGTCACATGAGGAATGCATGAAAGGATTACCAGTGGATCTGCTGTCACTGTAACAGGAAATATTCTGGCTTTTAGGACAGCCAACAGCCCTCCTCCGTGACTTAAATATTATTATTTAGTTGCAGCAAACATTGAAAACTTTGATCTATTAAATCTTTAGAACCCATCAAACCAAAGCCCAAAGCTCAGTGAAATTCAGGAAGTAACCTGCATTTTTCTGGAAAGATATCTACACACACATTCGTGCAGACACACACACTTTGCCTCTCATTTCTACTCAGAAATTAAAACAGTCCCCTTGAGAGATTTCTACCAATCTGTTCTCAGAGCTTATGTCAACTCATAGTTTTAAACAGAAATTAAATTTAAAGTTACTTCCTACTCAGCAACAAATACCTTATATTGTTTTGTAATCCACTCTGGTAAATAAGACCTCTTCAAAGGAAGGAAAAAATTTTAGAATAAGATATGGTGAATAGACTACTCCATAAGAGGCTTAAAAGATTTAAGGTCTCATATTCTTCTCGGAGTGTTGCATTTACAAGAGTAAGTGCATATCCTTACCAAAGTAGGCAATATGGTTACCAAAAAAGCTATTGTTTCCTCATATCAACTCTCAATCTTATTTCTTCTCCCTATCTTGTAACCTGGTGAAGTTACGCCATTGCCATTCTGCTCTGATCTGCCGTAAGGTGGAGCCCCAATAACTTAGTCCCAAAACTGCTTGATGATCTGAGTTGAATTCTGCCGGATCAGCAAATGCGAAGGCATTTTTGACCATCAAGCAGAGAAACTAAAACTGTGGGTGGATTTGAGAATACCAGCATACACTAACGTAATTCCAGAAATGTTACATCTGAGCTGGGAGACAACTAAATTAGTCACAGAATGACAAACAAAAAGGAAGCAAACACTGAACTAAAATTCATGGTGACTTCTGGCTGGTCATGGCTGACCAACTTTTTCAAGAGAAAACAATTAAAAGTCTTTGTCATAGCTCCCACAACAGTTGAACAAACCATCTGAGTGAAAAGTAAGGAGCATTAAGTAAATGGTAGCTGAGAAACAGTAACAAAGCTTGTACCCGTATTGCAAACAAGCGGTAGCTGAAAGAGCTGCTTTTGAAAAATTGCTTTAAAACTTTTTATCTTCCTAAAGAAGAAAAGTGCAAAGGAAATTCAAAGGAAATCTATGAGGAAGGTCTACCTTTTTGTAAGATATAAAAAGTTGTGTAGATTGGGAATGAAGAAGGCGGTTTCCCTTCTTGTCTCCAGCTCTGACCCATTTTTATATCTCCTGTGTCACCAGAGCTTTCATCTCACAATGGCCTTCAGTAGAAGCCCACTGAAAATGATGGAATTCCAATTAAAATCTATACCTCTGTCTTGATTATCACAATGCAACTTTCAAGGGAGAGCTAAAATGATGCCAACAATGAATAAACCCTTCAATTTTTTCTTGCTGTGAGAATTGGTGCTATTCAAAGTGGTTTAGGATGACAGACTAAGGCAGCAGCTAAGCATAGTAAATAGGTTTATGCCACAGATTTTTCTATTTGTTTTACGCACATGGACATATGTCTTTGAAAAGCTTAAATCTTCCTCTGTATTTATAGAGTATTTGCATGAATTATGTGTTTTTTATCAGTAGGGAGAGGGTAAACATAACCCTATCTACCCTAGATCCATTCTCCCTCTGGAGCTCTAAACTATCTTGTGCCACAGACAGGCACCCATTCTCATGAAAGTTGGGTCTAGCCAAAGAATATTACAATCCTCTTCAGTTTTTCCCATATAAACAAGAATGATACACCCTTCATGATTCTTTCACTCAGTGGCAAAAGATGTGACCTCAGCCCAATACAAAGATTATTTTACCAGGATACCCTTCTGTAGAAAGAAAAGTAGCAGAAGTACCTTTTTGAGAAAGAAACAAATATGGTTTACAAGTTTTTGGCATCACAGACAGGAGAGAAGGAAAGGAACAAAGGCAAAGTGAGAGTTGGCAAACGACAAAGAACATGAAAAGAGAGGAGAGCTGAGAAGTGGATTGGGGTAAGGTAATGAGTAATATTACCAGTAATAATAAGGGGACAGATTTCCAGATAGTGTGAATTAATTGAGCTGATTTGTAAGAAAGACTGATTTTTTTTCCCTATGCTTACACAGCTGCCACTGCAGCCATACATCTGTAACTAGTGCAAAATTCTTCGGAAGAATGCCTATAGCATTCATTTTCTGATGGATGCAGATCCTGGGAGGAGGAAAGAAATATTAGGGACAAGTGAATGTGTAGCAGCAGAAGAGCATACTACCACTTAAGCAACACTGGCTACCAGTTGACATGCACTGTTTTTCTTGGATAAAATCTCCTAATTCCTGATTCTTTGTTCCTACAGGAAACCTATTGGGACACCTGCAAACAAATAGGCTCTGGTCTCAGCTCCAAGGAATTTACCTAGAACTAATCTATATGTTTTAACACACCAAAGTACAGTTAAGCATTTTCAAAGCTCTCTGCAGTGAGACACTTCCTCTGCTAACATTGAACTATCTTTAAATTCAACCAGGTTATTATTTTTAGCTACAATTTGAAGAATCCTGTGACATATTTCTGCAGTAACTTAATCTTTCATTAGTCATGGAGATGAAAGCATTCAATTAGCTGTTTTGACACTTTTGAACTGTACTAAATAAAATCTTAAAGTATTTCCCAATGATAATGCCTCCTATGTAACAGATTTTGTAGGAAGATTGCACATCATAAAGGAGAATGGAGCCATAATTGGTTATATGGACAGTCCACCAAATGAAGGGATAATGCCAGAGGAAGAGGCCCTATAGAAAACGAATAGCTGGTCATTAATTTATGCTTAGAGTGCTCCAGAATCTCAGTTCTATGGAGATCTTTTCTCATTTGAAAAACACCCATCATAGTCAGTACAGATAAAGCTCTCAGAAAAAGATCTGAGTATCTACAGCTCAAAACGTATTTATAAAATACATTTTGAACACAAATAGAAGACAAACAACTTCCTCCCTTAGAGAAAACTATCATGTGACACACAGGAGCCTTTCCTTCCATCTTGGTCAGATGCATAGTTCAGGTAAAGCTAGTATCCTTCTTTCAGTAGCAGCATATATGATCTGGACCAAAGAAGGTAGATAAAACTTTATAGAAGGTCCTTAGAGCAATCTCAGAAGCTGCTTCATGAGAACGTGAGCCAGAGGCTTCAAATACTCCAAGACCAGTGGAGCTAAGACACTCCATGGTGAATACTTGAAACCATACAGTCATTGAAGTACAGTGTTTGTCATCAGGCAAGAGAGGACCACAAGCAGGTCACAGTGGCTTTAAAGACAGAGAAGAGACCTATGCAACCAAAGGCCTTCATGCAGTTCAGCTGCTATTCTGGGATCAGAGGAGCTTCTCCAGAGCTTGATTTAATCAACCTTATTATAATTAAAACTTTCCATCACTGAGACTAGCTGGAAAAACCTCTCATTGAATGAGTCACCAAGACTACCCTGGATTGTTTCTTGGTATGAGGAAACAGTGTATTGGACTCTTCTCTGTTCATGTAGTCATGTTAGGATGCATTATAGGCTGTGCTGACACAAGCTTCATTGCACACAAAATTTGAAAGGTTTTACATGGTAGGCACAGAAACACAAGGGATAATGTATTCATTGGGAGACAAACTGCGAGTGACTTTAATAGGAAAATCCCTGAGAGAGGAACCGTCTTTTTTTTGTTTTGTATAGAGATTTTAGCTCAGAGATACTGATTCTTATTTTAGTATTTTCCTTAAAATTAACCATCTGCTTCTGTGTGGGAGTTACGCTTTTGTGATAAAGACAGTTGGGTTTTGTTTTTTTTTAAAGTAGACATTTTCTTTCTTTACATTCAAAGAATCCTTGGGTACCACTGACAATTGTAGGTAAAGGCAAAGTCGAGAACTATTGGTCAGCAAAGTTCTTCAGCAAGTCTTAAGTGTTGCCTTTGGCTTGGATTTTTAACAGCAGTAAAATGCAGAAAATTTGAAAATGTGGATCAACAATCATTACTGTATTTTTATGGTTTTTTGTATTTTTTAATTTTGTTTTGATTTTTATTTTGATGTCCACATTTCCTAAGATTCTTTGCATCAAAAGCTATATCAACACAGTTATAGCTGAAGAGATTTTTGATTGAAAGAATGAGAAGATTTGAACTTAAAAAATGAAACAAGTTCATTCTTCAAGGATCTAACCCTTCTGCTCAGGCTGATGTTCTGAAGTCAACCAGACCCAAAGTAGGAATAGGTATTCACTTGCAGGATACACTACTCTAGGCAGTGCTAATTTACTTTGTGGAAAGATTTTTACAGTAAGAGGCAAAGGGCTTCTTTTTATAAGGACCATAATGAAAATGCATATTCTGAAGCAGACCTACATGTTAACACTAGAAGTCAATAACAGCTCTAATAACAATTAATATTTAAGTGTCCAAAATGCATCCTATCATATATCAGAATTCTACTAAATTGAAAATACTTCGTCATCATAAGATTTCCCAACCATCAGGTAGCTAGAGCCATCCCAGCTGAGCCTTGAGTGTGTTCGCAGCTAGAAGATTTTCAATATTTAGCAGACAAATTTAAGATTATTTTTTAAAAAATCATTAGGAAAAGCATACCATAAGCCTGAAAAATATTAATAAATATTCATACATATTGAGGAAACTGCACCTTTTGAGATCAAGTCACTTTTAGTTTGACTTCCTTCATCCCTCATTACACTACTCAAGACATACTTTTCTAAAGTCCAATGGCTTTGTTCACACAAACTGACTTCACCCATGAAAGCTTAGACAACTTCTACCTAAGTAAAACTTATCAACACCTACGTTTCTACCTTATCTGCCTTCTGTGCCTTCACCCATCATCCTGATGCTCCCCATTATCTACATTAGATTTTGGAGACAAAAATATAATTTTGTCCTTATAACTGCCCAATCAAATAGCCTAGTTAATCAACTAATTTTCAAATAAAATTGAATTTTCTGTAGAGAAATGTGAACTATAGCACATCTAGTTAATAAAATTTTTTACATATGTCTCAGATAATTATCAGTCACAAATGGATATGAATAGTACAGAAGAAGATTGAAAAAAATCCTAGTTTTCAAATAAAAGCATTCTGGCAGAAATCAGCAGTTGCTCTTTCTGTGTTGAAATTACAAATGATCTAGGTGATACTCACTATTTTAGGTCTAACAGTATGTGGAGGAGGACAACTAGTGAGTTTTTATTGTTGCAATATCATATATAATCACCAAGGGTTCTGTGTATTTTTTTCCTTAAGCTAACCTTCTCTTTCTCTCTAAAAATGTATATACTCTCATCTTCTGTGAGAGAGAGAAATTACAGGCTAAAAGAGGCTCAATTGTTAAATACACATAGAAATGTACACATAGAAGTCTGAGTCAGAGACTGATTAACTCCTTGGGCATTTTCTACTCAACAGGGTTTGGATAAAGAACACACTGACCACAGTTATACAGTTCATATCAAAAAAAAGACTTTCCTGATCAGTAATGTTAGCTGTAGTTGAATATACCCATGAAATATTCATTCTGTCCTTTGAGAATCTTTTATAAGACTGATGCAAAACAAAAGTATTTGAATGAAAATAAAACATAAAGTCCACAAATTTAGCAACTGTGTTGAATTTTGCATAAGGAACTACAATCAAGGTCTAGGGGCTGATACAGATAATTCAACAAAATGAGAAATTATGAAAGTGGCAGAGTTATGTCAGATCTGAAATGATGCCAGGGGAAAAAAAATATCCTTTGTTCCAAGTCACATTTCCTTCCCAAGGCTCTCACACTGCCTATTCTGTAATGGAAATACGTGTCCTTCATCAGAATGGTCTGATTTCAGAGGACATGCATCTGTAGATGGATATTCTTTTCCATGACTTTAATTGCATGTTTGCAACCTAAAGTGAAAAACTTCTATCTCTCAACACAGGATACAAATTCACAGAGAACGTTCAAGGGATGAAGATATATAGAAGTTCTTAGTTTTTGTCTTATCTGGTGAGTGGGCAAAAAAAAGGCACAGTCTTTTTCACAATAATCCAGGTTCTTCATTATTAAACAAAGAATGTGATTCAAAACACAGGGAACCTGCTAGGGTTGCTATTCTAACCAGTTTCTTTTCTCCCAAAGGAAGATGGGCACTCTCATGTAATCTTCCCTGATTTGTCAAAATTTGTCAAGTAGAAAGGAGATGACTGGAAAAAGCATAGCAAATGGTAGTGATGGCATCTCCCAGCTGTGAAACCTGCCTGGCTGGTAAAATGAAGGTAAAATGAAATGAACACTTCTTAAGATACAGGATTTTAAGAAATCTTGTGACACTTTAGAGAAACCCCCAAGGGAGAGGAATAATCCCCTTGGATACATTTGCATTTTCTCACAACTCCATAGAGCAAATGAGTTAGGTAAATGGTGAGGGGAGAGTGACCATCACAGCTGTCAACCGTAAAAATTATCTCTGTTCTTAAAATTGCACTTCCATTATAAAAGTGATCAGGGAGAAAGGAAGTGAGAGGTAGAAGGCATAACCCACTTTCAACACCAGGGGTACAAAACACAGACTCAGGGAAGTTTTCTAAAATGGGAAACAAAGCAAGGAGGACATCAGATCTTAAGAAACATGTTATGTGCCAATTAGTCGCTTTTCATCCAGTACATCTCCTACATTGCGTTACTGTATAAATATTTTAATATGGCAATATTTTTTAAAAAACTGAAGAAATATTGCACTGAATGAAAAGGCAAGGGTGGAAGGATTCCTATGAGTTACAGGGAGGTAGGCTTGACAAAATCTGTGTTTGAAGCAACTCCTTCTTTCATTGATGTCAGTTTTATCCGTAAAATGTAGCAGTCCAACTGTTTTCCAACAGCAGAACTACTAGTGAGTTGCCCTAGAGACAGAATGCCGATGACAAGGAAAGGTAGGCTGCTACTAAAAAAAAAGTAGACTCCCTGAGAGGTATGTGATCTCACACTTGAGTGAGCACAGAAATGAGAGATGGAGGAACAGGAAGTACAAATGGCTGTGTGCACAAATTCAAAGCCAAATCATACATCAGTGGGAATGCATATTCAATCAAAAGCACACTTGTGCAAGGCTTACCACAAGGTGTTTGCAGTCTGAGACATACTCTCCATACAAAGGATCTGGCTGAAGTCCTGGCTGGAAAGCAGAGCTTTTCCAAGAAGTGCTGCTGAAACATATGGAGAGAAGGACCTCAGTGAGGACACCCCACCATATAATTGACCTCTGCTTATTATAGACTTGTGAATGTATTCTTAGATGATGCTACATGGGCAAGCCAGCCATAAGAATACTTTGTTAAAAACTACAAAACTCTGTTTATATACTTACATATTTTTATATCTATATATACACATATTTAATTTCATTTAATAGGATTTAATTTCAGGTCTAAACAACTTGCTTTGGCAGTTTCCAATAGTGAGATTTGAAGAGGAACATGTCACCAAGTCAATCAATGACAAAGGATGTGTCAGTTCAGGACATATTATCAGTCAGGATTCAGACTCATCTGTCTTCATACTAGCTTGGGTTAGTCTAGAGATATTACAAATGCATCTGTGAGTTAAAAAGCACTGACAGAGTTAGGAGGATTTCCATCATATTATGCTACAGTTGCATACAGGAAATAACTGCAGAACGTGGGGCTAAGTTAGGATTCTGGTCTCCTTAATTCCCCTGGATAATCACTGGACAGAGATAAGCACATTCAGTAACAGTTTGTATCAAAAGCCTGCATTTACTGTGTTAGTCACAGAAGTCACGTGCAGAAGTCACAAATAATAGCTAGAGATATCAGCCTTGTGAGCAACTTAGATGCCTAGTACTTAGGATCTCAGTCAAATATTTAATGTTGAGGATGCAAATGCCCACACCCCACCCCACCCTAGTCATAGACGCAGCACAATTTATGGGAACATGCTGGCATGAAATCATCAGCAGCATCGATTTATAATATGTCAAACACAAAAGGAACATTATTATTCTTCATGGTGAAGAATATTTATTCTTCATGGTGAATTTAGACAAGAAATAACAAACAAAAGGCATAAAATCATATAATTCAAGAATCTCAAGTTAATTGGATTCCAAGGAATAGCAAACACGAGGCAGGAAGGGTTATTCAGGAAGGGTTACTTCCCAGAGACAGAAAAAATGTTACTTGGATAACTCAGTGAGTGCATAGCTTAAGTTTGATAATCTTGGGGAGGAGGGGGCGGGAAGCTGGTTTTAAAGCTAATTTTTCCTAACAAAATTCACAATGGCAATGGTGAATAGTCAGCATATTTTTTAGAACCAGAAAAATTGTTGAGTAAGTCTATTTGTATACATAGCTGACCATATTAGTGAAAACTGTTGCTCATCAGCTTTCTGGAACACAGAGGAAGAAACCTGGGTAACACCAGGACTTTAAGCTTCAGTTAAACAGACAGTACACAGTCATCTCTCTGATTTGAAACTCATACTAAAACTCTTGTGTGCAGTAAAAATCCTTAGTTTCTGAACATTGATTTTTGAATAACACAGTCTTTAAAAGGCATTAATATCTATCTCATTTATTTTTTTTTAAACCAAGACTGGTATTTCCACTATTTTTCAAGTTAATGTAGCTATATTTGAATGGAGTTTTGATTTATCATGCTCATAACTTCAAAAATTATTTAAAGCCAGAAATCTAGGATTGACAATACCACTAGGTACCAATATCCAGGGAAAGTCACAAGATTAAGGCTAATATCATTCAACAAGAGGACTTGCATCCAAGAGTTATTAGTACAGTGATACTAGAAGAAAGAAAAGCTTTTGAGCAATTCTCTAGATATGTTCATAGAATAATTTAAGAAGCATGTAGACTAAACACTGTTTAGTTAGTTATATGTCTCTGCTGAGTGAAAGAATTGGGATAACGATAGATATTTGACAATGCCATGCCTATTTTAACAAGTTTGCTGTTGTTCCTGGAAAGGATTTTTATGTCCTCTGCTGATAAATTTACATAACGCTTCACTAAGGTGCTTCCAGGCATAAAATTTTTTCTTACATTTGTTAGTGAATGCAAACCAGCTTTAGTATCAGAGTTAGAGTCTTCCCGTATTTGTTCTGTTTGTGCATTCACTCTGCAGTCTTCCATGTTAGTAAACATGGGGTTCATTCAAGGGGTTGCCAAGGATTTTACAGTGTCTTTGGAGAAGGAAGCAGATGGTCCCAGAAAGGTGAGCACTTCGAATATTGCAATAGATTCGGGAAACAGACCTACAGCTGCCTGCGGATATATTTCAGAATTTTAAAAGGTTATTAACTGAACTACCTCAAGCTGGGACAATAACTCAAAACCAGATGCCATCACTAATTGCTCACTTGAACTTTGCCTATAGAGTTATTTCAGCAGGAAGAATACTTTTATGCTGACTGACTCTAAACAAAACTTAGAAAAGGACATAATTTTGTAAGATTAACAAGGCAATTAGAGCTGGTGCTGCTTGAAATTCCCTGTGAATCCTGTATATTTTAATTCATTAGGTGACAGTAACTGCACAGATTCATCATACATGGAACACCTTTGTCCTGGAATTGACACTAACAAACTAAACTGTTCATTTTTATTGTCTCGCATGCTGTTAGGAGAAACAAAACAGAACCATGAATACCAAAACAGCTTTCAAATACTCCAAAGGAGGTGAATTTTAATTCATCCATTGGGCAGAAATAGTCCTGGTGCATACTAAAGCTATGCCAGTTATAGTAAAGCCACCTCTTGTCCATATCCCTAAATTAAAAAAGAAAAAAAAAAGCAAAACAAAGTCATCACGGAGTTCTGACAAACAAACCAAATCCTTAGTCTTTAAGAGATTTTAAGTATTTGCAATGAAAAAGTAACCAGACATGTCAGGCTGAAACATCACTGATGCATGTTGAGAATACACAACACTGGCAAAAAAATTAATCAACTGCAATGTAAAATTCAACCAAATGGATTGCAAATCTATTCTGCTGTAAGATTTAAAGAAAAAACATGATGAGCAGTGAAGTTGAGAACTTTGTATTTGCCACCACTGCAAGAGCTATAAGATTAAAAGAAATCTGTTACTATGAGGCAACATCAGCACTTGTGAAGTATTATATAACGCTCCAAGCAGATTTATAGGAACTTACAGAATAAACATTTTGTAGGTTGCCGGCAGTGTTAAAATACAAAGCAGACAAGTGCCTCATTTCTTAAGCAAAACTGTGTGTTGGGCGTAAAGAGGAGTATACACACACATGTTGCAGCCAACACACAGCTGCTCAGAAACACCAGCAACAGAAGATTCTCTGAAAAATGGATTTGGTGCCAAGTGGTTCAGAAGTATCCCATGACTGGAGACATGAAAAGTTAGCTTCATGGCATATATAGAGAACCACAGCTTCTTGTTTTGTGCAACTACTGCATTAAGGTAGGATTTCTTCAAGAGGAATATTAAGTGGAAAAAAAAACTAAGGCATTTTAGCAGGAAGGCCACTGTATCATTTAGACTAGAAATTAACTACTTACCATCACCTTTTCACCTTTCCTTAATCTGCTGCTTAGGAGTTCCATGAATTCTCCCAGCAGAAGACTATCAAGAAATACAAGTGACAATTGCTATTACCTAAATATGAATTGAAAAACATGTTCAAAATTTTGTAAATACAAGTGAATAGCAGAAAATATATCCATAGAAGAATAGGATTTTGTTATAAGAGATCCGGAAATAGAGAGAAGTTTGAAGATTTATTCAAACCGAATGATTCAGCTGTCTCCCTTAGCCACTATGCCATAGCTTCAGGGTCGGGCATCAAGGTAGATATCAGAGCATTTTTGATATATTAGGGAATCTACTGACTTCCTTTCAATTTATGCACCAATGCATGCATGGGAAAGCTCCAGGACCACACTGTCCTTATATTTCCAAATTTACTCTAAGATCTGCAAACTGAGGCTACTTATTTAAATACATGAAGCTTTCTCCACTGTGAGCATTAAAATGTGTGCCATTCCCACCCATCTCCTTTTCAGCCTGAGCTGAAATGTTTGTAGATACTGTAGCTAGAGCACTTTCCTGGCTGTACCTATTCTCCTGCCCAGGACTCCCAGTCTTTGCTAAGGAATGGTTTTTTAAAAATACAGAATTTCTTTTATTTGCTCTTTCAAATGGCTGTTTGTCTCTATGTGGAATTGCATATGTGTATTCATGTTGTCACAGTATGATGGTAATTTTTACTATGTGGTCCAATCCTCTAATCAACCCTGAAAGTCCTTTTTCCCCCATTAAAGTCACCCTGATTGTTTCTGAATTTGCAAAGTGAGATATGTATAAAATGGTTGTACTTCAGTTTATACTAAGGTTTTACAAAATTATATTTTACAGTTTATTAAACCTTATTATTTCTGATCTCATTCCAACTAGTTTCCTTGCTCTCCACTCAAATCACATATACAGTTCCTTCAGTACAAATATTAAATTATTTGTATGTGCATCTCATGAGCCGTTTACACATTATAAAAGCAAAAATACCTCCCTTCAGTGTTTTCTGAAGCACTGTTGTTCATTCTGTCAATGCAATCCAAGGATCATTGTAACACCTTTAACAAGAAAATACACCAAAAGAAACCTTCCAGTGTCTCCACTTTTGATAAGCTAGCCAAGACTCAAAGCTGTTGCTGGCACAGATGTAATCCTTGACTGAGCATTAAAAGTACACTAAGCTTTGGGCAATTTTTCCTCCAGGGTCAGATGAGTCAACTGCTGCTTGGCCTGATAGGAGCTCAGCATTGGCAGCTTCATAAAGAACTGAACAAACATACTCTTCAGCACAATTTATATTCCAGATGGAAATGTAAATACAGCCGCAAACCCCAAAAGGCATTTTGTCCTTCACAAAATCATTTTATCTTTGATGATGAGATTATGCGTAAAGATTGAGTGCCATATTTTGCAGACTCTTGCTCACCCAAGGAGTTTTTTAGATGTATGTTGCCATTGCTCAGGGGTGACATGCCTCTGGGGGCTTGCCAAAGCAGGATATTATTTTATTAAACACTGAAAGGTAATGCATATTTATTTGTGTTTATGTAAGCAAACAATAACTTACATTTTTAGAACAAAAGACCTACATAGTATGCTGCAGCTCTGCCTCCATTATTCTTCAACTTCAAAACCAACAAAAACAAAAATAGAAAAGAGAGAAAGAGAAATAACTGAAATCCTAGATGCTGTTGTGATACTGACTGGTTGTGCTGCAAAAGAGAAAATGTTTCTTTTCTGACTGGAGCTCCAACAACTGACTGGGGCTCCTCATTCTACACCTCCCAGCTCCCCCAAGTGTTGGGCTGGGCTGTGCTCACTGTGGTCAGCCACTGAAGTTACTCTTTGCTTTTCATGTCATCAGATCAAAATGAAAAGAAAGACAGGTCATCATACATCAAAATTTAGATAAACACATGCAGGCTTGGGTTTTCTAGCCCTTCTCTTACCCCATTTCTTTACGTGCTTCATAATGCACACCTAATACTGTAGTTCAACCTTGAGCACATCAGAATTTGTATTAATAAGTATACCAAAGACAAATACTAAAAAAGTCAATTCCTGTTTAAGAAATGAATGATTTGTATTCAGAACTTCATACGAAATAAATTCTGCTCACTAGATTTTGTTTTAAAGCACTCTTCAAAACAAAACTATTTTTTACAGCCAAATCCATTTAACTAAACAGATAAGGGGATAGGAAATTTGTGTCACTGAATCTATTCGAAGCTCACTGCGCTTCCTTTGAAGCAATATATTTTCAAAAGTGTGATGTTACTAGAAATGCAAAGATTTATGCTAAATTGATTCTCAGACTGAAGATTTGTTACCAGTACTTTGCTTAACTAACCAACTGCCAATTAATTTTCCATCTGTACACTTTCTTTTTTACTGAAATGCCAAGTAATGTGCCACAGATATACCCACCTGATTATAATCCCTCTCCAATCCACTGCCAGTATCATATCTTTTGCAATCTTCTTTTATATTTGCATCTGGAGCAAAGGTCAGAACATGCACTACAATTCAATTAAAATAATAACTTTCCTGAAAAAGTTGACAATTCCCATCCCTCCATTTTCCAATCATCAGTAATAAGATGACAGCAATAGCTTTATGTATTAGTCTATTAAAACGACAGTATTGCCAACCATACTATGCAGCAATATTTTCCTTCACATTTAAATGTCACATTTTAGTATCTATCTAAATCTACCATAATAAAGTTCTGTGAAATATATTTTGATGTAAACTTTGGAATACATAAGAAAACTAATTTCAGAAATACTCATGCACCTGCAATATCCCAAGAGCTGGGGCAATGGGGAGAATGAGAGAGACTTATACTTGCCTTGATCCCTGAGGAGACTTCAGGCAAAGGTGGTAGCTGGTCTGGCCTCAAATTACTTTTTTTTTCTCTGGGAATAAGCTGTCCACATTAGTACTCTACAGTAGGTATAGACTGCTCCATCTTCTCTGAAGGTTCAGTTAAGAGAGTTTCCCAGGGATGAATCATCACATACAGACATTATTCTGCTCCTCCCAAGCCTCATGGACAAACTGGGAGTAGCCACTTAGGAGACAGGACACCAGGTTAGGGGATCATCTGACCTGACCGTGTCATGTCCTTAACAAGTGGAGAAACAGAGCTGGTACACTATCCTGAAGAGCCTCCTGCACCTGCCCAGTGCTGCAGACACCTGCATGGCTCGAAGGAGCCACGTCCCCATGCATGGGTACAGAAAAGTGCTCGCGGTGATGCTGTGCTGGGGCAGCTGGTGTCAGCACACCACACCATAATATCATCACATTCATGAGTTGGTACCACTTTGCACATCACTTCATAAATCTTCCTGACCTTCCTGCTCTCGTGCCTTACTAGACTCAGGACTCCAACAAGTGCTATTGGGCTAAAACCAAGATAATAGGCCCATCTGGACTATTGACAACATATTTTTACTCAGCCCCATCAGCATGGTGGAGATATCTCAGCATATATTAATCTATCAACAAGGCTGATTAGCCATACTCTGTGCCATAACAACATGGATGTATTGTGTCTGGAGCTCTGGCTGCTGCACTCCTGATGTATTCCATGTGCTGTATCTCAGGCATGAAAAACCTGTAATCCATCTTATAAAAGAATGGCCTTGTAAATTCTGCTGTTACTTGTTCTTTCAGCTTTCAAAGAGATTCTTTTACTGCATCATTCCACACTGCTCCCATTTTGCTAACATTTAACACACACTAAAATGCTGCTGATAGTGTAAAACATAGCAAATGTGTCTGGTAACTATTTAACAAACATTATGAGACACACGACAACAACAAAAAAGGCTATTAATGGTTTTCACAGTGACATTTAAGTAAGTCTTCAATGCAGGTGTCAATGTCACACCATTTACATCAGGTATTTCCAAATCCCTGATAGGCTACACAGGAAGATGGCAAGAAGAGACACAGTAAACCAGTAAAGGCATGCTGCCTTCAGCACAAACCCTACTTCAGCTTATGGAGATGTAACAAGAAGAGCAAAGTTTGACTAAGACTTAGTATGGCCCATCTGGGCACTGGATGCTACTGGCACACTAGTTATTTCATCATTTCTCTGCTGCTTTCTTACAGCAGCCCTTACAGTATATCTTTTAGACTCTCTGAAGTTCTTTTTCTCCAAACACCCTTTACAAAGGCAGGCCAGCACTGAGCTGCTCTTTTCACCTAGGACCTAACTGTCCAAAATAAAATTGACACTTAAAAGCACTTCCGTTTGAGATGTATTTTGTTCTGAGATTAAAACTTTAAATGATTAAACACATTTTGGAAATACCTGTTTAATTTCTGGGAGCTGAGTTTTTTTACAAAACAACTTATGGTTGTTTGATTTGTTGTGTTCTTCAAGTAAAAGAGACCAAGTAGGAGATGTCACATCTTCAAATTAATGTGGATGATGGACAACAAACTGTGATACCAATTTATTGATAATGTCAGAAGCAAGATACCAACAGATAAATAACAATGCTTATGTAACAGCCAGGCAGCTGAAATACGCCCTGCTCAACGCACTACACAGATAGATTATCTGTACTGTCCCACTCAATTATTCTCCTCTTGTTTCTTGTTTCCAAGCAGATAATTGGATTTTAAAAGAAGGCATCTCCAATTTCCAGGGCTTCATTTCTCTTGCTTTCCTTCTGCTTTCATACAGACACTAATCCCCAAGTCCTACACAAAATCAGCCAAAGCCTTTCTAAACTTCTCTTGAAGTCAATTTGAAAAAAAAAAGAAAAAAAGAAAAAAACAGTCTTCAAAAGTTAAAGACTTATTCCTGCTAGGTGCTGAGAAATGTTTCTGATGTGCATCACTGTTGTTGTCAGTGCTGAAAAATCTGCAGGAACACAGGACTCCACAGAATCAGTCTCTTAATATGAATGAAATATATGATTTAACTGAGGAAAATAAATTTCAAATTTATTTAAGCACAAATGCAAAACAAGAACAAGAATCTAGTGACTCTTTCTATCCTAATATTAAGACCATTATTCAGAACACATTCCTGTAACAGCCTTCCTTCCATAACAAAAGCAGGTATTACCACACAATGTAGGACAGTCTATACTTTTTATTAAAACCTGTGAGAGAATTTTCTCTCCTGAAGACAACTAATGTGCATACAGCTTACCAGTTCTCATTGACTTTTTATCACTATTTGTTCAGGTCCTCCTTAGCAGAGGATAAGTGCTTGTAACAACTCAGAGAAAAGATCAGAGTTGACTATGATACCTTACTATACAAGAGGCATTCATTTAACTGCCTTTTGAAAGGCTGAACTACCAATTATTTCTCATTTGAAGATAAAGTCTTGCTTTCAGCCCAGAAAGACAATAGTCATAAAACCCTCTGGGCAATTCTTTCCCAGCAAATGCTTCCCCGTCAACTGAAGAAACTGAGCACATCTTATTTATAGACCTGTGCCTTTCCCTCACACACCAAGCAATGTTGCCCATATTTTGCTGATTCTGAGAATGATGTGTCTAAAAATGCCCAGAAAGTCATGCTGGGAATGGAGCCATAAACTGAAGAGCACCAACCCAGTACTAGCAGCAACACGACAGCACATCAGTAAGTGCTGTGGTACGTAGCTATAGCACGTATTAAGTGCATTCAAGCTACTTTGGAAAGCAATATCTATAGTTGCAAACTCTACAACTATGTAATAACCCAATTGGTCTGGCTGAACTGTACATGGTTGTAGGGCCTCTTATAATGACATCAGAAAAGCACTGGAAAAACACAAAATATTCTACACACTAGGCTTGTTATCTTGAGAAATGATTAGGATCTTCCATGAGAAGCCCATGGAAGGATCAGAATGGTTTTCACCTCATTCTCCCCCTGAAGAGATTCTCGAATCTCTCTTTTCAGAAACAGCTAGGCTTCTGAAGTAGCTGCTCTGGACCTACTCAGGTGTGAAGGAAGAAACCATAAACAGCATAGCCCACCGCTGCAGTTTATCTCTGCAGATTGCTTGCCCTTCTCCTGCAACACTGGTGAAGGAAGTCCAATGCTTATTTTTACCCAAGGTTTATGTGCCATGCTTTAACTCTGTGTCCAGGTACAACTTGTGTCTTGTTATGGTCTTTTCATTCTACTACCCTTTGTAAATCTACAAAGTAGTGTCAATGTTAGAGCAGTGTATAAGTACATGCTACATAAAATCTCAAATATGGTCAATAATTGCTACATTACAGCCACAACACTGGCTTGTTATAAAGCTTAAATAACAAGGTAGACCAGAAGAAAACAGCATGGTGAGCATCTCACCTGATCTATTTTTTTCAAATGAAATTATCCTTATACATTTTGGCAGGTTCAAAGCCAACCTAGGACACATAGCCATCTGGCCACAGGACAGCAACAAATGCGGCTTCTGTTACTATTTGGAGAAGATGCCACCTTCAAGCTGGGAGTAAATACATGTAAGCCAAGACACACTTTCTAGCTTTGGAAAGTGTCTTTCTCAACAAAGCTATTCTCACCATCTTTGCACTTTATGTTCTCCAAACCTGCTTAACTCCATTTCTTAGTGGTATTGTACTGACTAAAAAGGAAAAAATACCATGTTTTCCACAAAGTGATCAAAGTCACATTTTCCCTTAAAGTGCAATTCATACAAAGGTTATGACGGCACCTTGAAGTATTTGTAATTCAGGTTATACCCTTTGTTAGGGTTATACAATTGCCATGATTCAGCTTGAAAGAATTAAAAATAAAAATATATGTAATGTGTTTATGTAGTCAAGACTGATCTTTAATGATTTGTCAAGCCTTCATGACTCAGAGCTGCACATTAGAAGTATTGTTAACTAGGAATACTTGATAACTTATAGAATATGTCTTATTTCTGTTAATTATTACAGCAATTATCTATAAAGTATCAGAAACCTACATTTTTCTCATTTTAAAAACTATGGTTATTTTATTAAAAAATATAATCTGATTAATGGCTACTCAGGGAAGCAGAAGAGCTAATAATGGGATAGGTCTGCACCCAAAATGGAGATGATGCTCACTGAAATCAAGTTTCTAGCTTAGATTGGCAGAAATGACATGGAAAAAGAATCCCTATAGCAAGGAATCTTCTACAGTAGCAAGCAGAAATTCTTAGGTAAAAGTGGTTGTTTATCCCCACTGTCAAGGAGCATAACTCGAAATGTTAATATGCTTGACAAAGAAAGTGAATATTATTCTTCCAACCTACCAAAAATTACTTCAAAGAGCTCCTGATGGATTGACTTTTTTTTTCCCCTGACATTAGGATAAAAGCAGAAAAAATGTTAGTCAGGTACCCTGTCCTGTGAATACTAAAATGGAACTACAGGAGATAGACCAGCAGGGAAGCCTGCAATCCTCTGGCCATAAATGAGATTACTTCAGAGTGGCATTGTAAAACTTCTGCTTAGAAATCAGCCTGGACGTGATGCCCTTTAATTCCAGATTCTTATGTGGCACACCACACAGAGCATTTCCTCTCATCCACAATGGGGATATCATTTTAAGAACAAAATTAGATTATCTACCTGAATACTTTATGTTACACTGTTTATTTAGACTTTGAGGTAGTCTTTAAGTATTCCACAGCACTTCTGTCATCAATGCAATGTGGACATATTAGAAAAAATGGCTGAGTTTAGGTATGCTAAATTTCAATTTATGATTTTTCAGGGGGAATTTTCAAATGTCTTTCCTCAATCCGTCTGCTGAATGATGGATAATTATATAATTAGTTTCATCCATACTAAATGAGGTTGTTATCACACAATAATGCAGATAAGAAAAAATGACACTGCTATATCCCAGAGGTACTCTTTGAGAATGAGCTAAACATAAAAGGTCTAATTGTCTACCTACAAAAATTAAAAAACTTCAGCTTTTGCCAATGCTTTGAATGGAATTCAAGATTTCTTATCAAGAGATTTGATAGTCATTGGCACACCACCACCTAGGTTTTCTACCTACCTCGCATCTATTGCAGAGGAGTGCTACAGCATAGATTCCTGGCATGAGCAAGGAAGTTGAGTGATTCTCAATGAATAGCTGATTTTACAGTTTCACATCAATTTTGTTTTGCCCTGCAAGACAACTAGTGTGTTGTATTCATGCAGATCTGTTTTGCAGTCGTTTCCCCCCCTCTATCCCCATGTTTGCTCATGAACCACATGTATTCAACAGATCTGTATGGTTCTCAAAAACACCAATTAGCAGAGCATGCCAGTGGAGCCTTTCTGAAGTTCTCACCTTTATCTTAGAACTAATGATACATAAATATCATCACTTCAACCTTCATAGCTCAAGAAAACCAAAGCATCCTGAGGGAAAATGTAGGTATAAAGGCAAACCATTTATGTCTGCAGTCTGTTGAACTCACATAATAAGACTATGCCTCAGGCATTTTATCTGTCATTTTAATCCGTCAAGTGAACGGGTTATTGGCTTATTTCAGAGAGCAAACTGTCTCATTGTGAGGGGACGTCTTGACTTTTATCTGACCTGGCTTTCTCCCTGAATAGCCAGACTTTGATTCAAATGCAAATATCTTCAGGGCAGCTTTCAACATGATCAGTGTGTAAAAGCCATCAATAAAAGGAACAAAAAGTGACTAAAAATAATAAATGTCAAGCATGTGAGATGTCCGTTATTTGCTTCCTGACCTACTTCCATAAAATAGAAAGCAAACAGCAGGTGTCTGGCAAACTGATCTTCAGGAGCGCTTAGAAAGCTTAACCTTCTTGCACTTAGTCATCTACATTGCTCTACTGCATGTTTAGCCCACTGAATAGTTCCATCTTTCTGTGCATTTCACCTTACTTTTTATTTGTGAAAAAGAGCATGTCATTGACCCAACCCTGCTCTTTGATTCTCATTATTCCAATTCAGTTTGTTAGGAGAGGGAGGCAGGAAAACAAGCAATTAGGCAGGACCTTCTGCAACTCTTACAGAAATTTATGCAAAAGTTAGAACTAGCTGCAGAGAAAATTTTTCAGGCAAGTTCATACTGGAAAAACTTGAAAAGGTATCTGAGGTATGAAGAAAGGTCCAAGTGGGAGCTGAAATTCTTGGCCTGTACCTTGTATGCAGTGTCCCAGAGTTACCAGGGACATTGTGCATCCAGACAGACAGTCCCTATCCCCCAAGGATTTTAAAGTTATAAATAGTTTGCAGGGTGGACTGTACAGAAAGAGGGACTGCATTGTCCAGTATGTAGTCACCACTTACCTTCCCAGTTTAGTGACAGGATTAAAAATCTATCAGCTTCCAATCCCTGGGTAAATCCACACAGGAAGGGTAAAGTTAGTCCCATCTTCTTGCTGAACCCTTTTAGCAGACACAATTTGATGCAGGCTTAATTGTATAACAGAAATATTTTCTCTGCCAGAGAACCCCATGAGAAGACAGGCATGGACTCAGCATATAAACTCCTTAGAGTAGTGAAAGAGTGGCAAATTCTATTCTAAGGTACATAGAGGCATTCAAGAGAAGCTCTTCTCTATTTACAGTGAGTAGAATGAGCACTCCTTTCTAGGTTTCTCATCAAATTACATGAACAGGAAAGAGATTATCTAAATATCTTATTGCTGTGTACTCTCCACTGCCAAACTTCTCCAGAAGAAACTGATTGCTGTGTGCACTCCATAACTAATACCAATTGACATACAAAAAGCTATTTGGAGATTGTCAGTCACTTCTGATGTTTGGAAACTTTCCTTTGGTTCTCAGTATCAAAGATGAACTTTTCCTACAATGCTTGTTAACAGAACTGGGACTTTCAAGTGGTTTTCTTTGTAGAGAGAAGTCCAGGAAAGTTTTTCTTATGCTTAAATGGAATTTCTTGTACTTCAAATAGGACCCACAGCTTCTTATCCTGTCTCTGAATACTCCTGAGAAGAGTTTGGCTCCATCCTTTTTACACCCTCCAATTAGACGTTTTTACACATGGATAAGACACCCCTCCAGGCTAAACAACCCCAGTTCTCTCAGCCTCTCTTTGCCTGAAAAATGAACCAAGCCTTTAATCACCATGGCCCTTTGTTACTCCAGTATATCTGATGCTCTAGATGTGTCTTAACAGTCATGAGTAGAGGGATAGGATCACCTCTTTTGACCTGCTGGCAATGCTCTTCTTAATGTAGCCCAGGAGTGCCACAAGGGCACATTGCTGCTCATGGTCAGCCTGGCGTTCCTCAGGACCCCAGAAACTGCCAAGCCTTTTTCTGTGCAGTCAGACACTAGAGCCTACTGTACATAACATGGGCATATATACATATACAGATAAACTACATACAGCCACCCTTTTTGAAGGATATTAATGAATTGGACAAGAAGCAAAAAAACAGTCATGGTGATAATCCAGGGATTATAGCAAATATCTCCAAAGTGTTAACCTAAAAACATTAATCAGAAAAAAAAAAAGTGTAATCAAGTCACCACACCAATGAACAAAGGTCAGATAGGAGGAAAATGTTACGTCCAAAAGGAGTCTCTACTCCAACAGGTAGTGTCATAGGGAAAGTGGTGTCTGGACGGCAAAGCAAGCCAAACCAGAAATTAGACACAAACCTTTAGCCACTCAGAGAAAAAGAATATTCATCTCATCTGTTGATGGAGACACAGAAACTCCTTGGAGATAAAAGGTACATCTACCTTGTCATAACTACTCTCTTCAGTTCATTCCATGCACCAATCCTCTATGGTCATGTACGTTTTATGTATATTAGTTTGTACTTGGGCCCTATTTTGGGGTTGGATGAACCTGTTTCCTTTCAGTGCTGTAGTTCATCCAGGGATAGTTTGTTTCAAGGACCATTTTGTATAGACAGTATGCAAAGGATGCTCTGTCAGATTGAATCAGATTGAACACTGTTTGCTCTACACACTAGTTCATCAGCATCCCAGCAAGTCTTGCACCCTCAAACACTCCTTACACTCCCTCAAGCTATGCCCTGATCCATCGGAGTCCCAAGCCCTTCTGCACCAGCTCTGAGGCCATGAAGGATAGGAAGATAAAAGGCTCATCTCACTCCTGAGCAGTGACCAAGCAGGCTCCTCTAATCCTAGGTATCAAGCCAGCCAACACACAACATGAACAAATCCTGAATGTTAACTGGCATATATGGCATTAACAGCAAATAAAAGATACTATGTTTGTATAAAGTCTACCTACCACAAAGCATAGAGACAGAGAAAAGGGAGGAGAAGAGTAAGCACATGACCCAACTCTACCAGTTCACCACTACAAGAATAGCTGCTAACACTCCCTACAGAGCTTCTGCCACAAGCTCTGCAAACAGATGCAGATAGTTTTGCACAGAAATGTAGGACATCTAAAAGAGTTCACCATAAAAAGTCAGAATTTATTGCACACCCAAAACGAACTAGAGGCAGAAAAATTGTACTCTTCAAAAATGAAGGTTTAAAACTATGGATCATGACATATAAGGATATAACAGGCCAAAATAGGTATTTCTTATTTTATTTAGGCGTGCCAGGGCATCAAAAAAGCTATTCTGATTGCAATTCAAAAGCTGCAGACTTGATAATAAAAGTATAAATTTAATAAATCCTGACTTCAGAAGGACTTTTCCTTTCTGAGCAGAATTGTTAAAGCACAGTTGATGCCTCCAAGAGCTCTAGGCTTGTGAGCAAATATGGATTGAAGTTCAAAACCTACATTTTAATTTTTAAGTTTTGCAAGGTGAGCTATCCAAGCATCAAAAACCTAAATGATCCTCTCATAAGCTTTGGTCAATAACTGCTATAAAATTATTCCAGAAGTTAAATTCGAAGATGTGCTTTGCAGAAAAGGAACATTTTGCTAGATAAAAACCTAAAAATACAAAAATTCCTTTCAAAGGCTTTTATTTTTAAAGGAGGGGGATAAAACTTCAATCCTAGCTTATTCTGCCCTCATCTAACCTCATAAAACCAAGGAATAAACTTTGCTAGTTAATAACAGAGGAAATGAACAACTACTTGGGACTTGTTTCTGTGTAAGACTGTGTAAAACATAATCTACCATTTATACACTAATGACTCTGGTACAAAAATGCAGGCCATCCTATGGAAAAGGGAAACAAGAGAGGTATGCAGACACGTTGTTCTATCACTGGCAGCAATAGTGTATTTCTCCTTAACTATTTGTTTCCTTTATTATACTCTGTAGGATTTTCACACATGATCAGCATTCAGCTACCTCTGCCACCAGTGAAGTTCAAGAGGTCACATGCCTGACCTTGAAGCACCGTAGCTGTGCTTCCATAAGGCCATGCAATTAGCAGCCTAAAAGTAAGTAGTTCCTATAGCTAATTTATTTATAAATGAAAAATGTAGCATATGTTCATAACTCCATTTTTGCTCTGTTGCAGGTAGGACTTGATAACCCTTGAGTAATTATGAAATAGAGAAAAGAAGCTTTGCAAGGTACACGAAATGCATTGCAGACTCAATTCTCAATGAAACTTCCAATTATAAAACAATGAATGAAAAATGCATGTAGATGTACATTGCCAAGGGCATTACATATCTAAATGTGGAGATTAAGATCAAAGTTTATTGCCCTAGGAGAACATTTATTCAAGCAATCAAGAATTTTTTGCATAAATCCCATTAACTTTCTATAGCAAAACCAAAACACTCAAATATAACTTCCTAACCAAATTATTATCTTGGCTCTTAAACAGAGAAATAAACATTATCACTTAAAAAGAATGACAGGTTTATGGGTGGAAAATAATGTTCAGAAAGCTGAGGGAAGCAGCATCATTTTTTAAGCAGTCATCTATCTTGATCTGAACCAAATTAATATTTTAAACTATCTTTCCTACAATACATTGATCATACTTGCCCTCTGAACATAGCAAGGAAAAAACATCTGAAAGGCGATATTCTTCTGGCAGTATATCCCAAGGGCACATCTTCCAATGTCACAGCCTGTCCTGTGACTTGGTATGAATGACTCCAGTAGATGAATTGCCTGGTCTAGTATTATTGAAACATGTTAAATTTTTTTTTAATAAAAGGATGGCATTTCTACAATACTGAATACTGCATTCCAAAGTTCATTTCTTATTGTTAAAACAGAGATTTTGTTCATATGCCTGAACTGATGGGTGAGAGCTCAGGATGGTGGTAGTTCTTGGTATTCAGTCAGTTCATGTCTGGGCAACAAGAAAGTGCAGCCAATAAAGTTTATATATAAAACTTTACAGCTTATTTCTGGTTCTGTCAGTACAATGCAGATGTTGTTAATCAAGAAATGGTTTTCTAAAATGTCTATGTAATCTTCAAGAAAAATCATGCCACCAACTTTTAAGGAGCCTTGCTTTCCAATTTGAAAATCTTCATCTGAATGTTTCCGCACCTTTTTTTCCCCTACTGTCAGATGAATGAAAGAGATTTGCTTTTACTGAATAAGGCGATGAGTATTTTTGATCTCTGACTTGCATTAACACACTTTGAAAACTATTTCTATAGACTACCTATGGCCATGAGGATTCCATACGTCCTTGAACTCTTTGTAAAAGTGATTTTCCACAATGACACCTACTTTTTGACCTGATTCACATGACTCAGTTACACAGACACACGCAAGAATATCAGCCTAAACTAAACCATCTCTCGGGATGGGACAACATCAGAACCGGTTGCATGCTGCTTACTGCAATCTTTTCCTTAGTAACTCTACCAGAAGCCTAGAGTCTGGGAGAAGAACACATGGGTTTCATACTGCATGAGTCAAAACCACAAAACTTGTCAAAGTCATTGGACTTCCCAGTCACGGCCATTCTGCAAACTGCTTTGAAATTAAAGGAATTATATGTGTTCATCATACAGATTGTAAGAAGCAAAATAAATTTTCCTGTACTAAGACCCCATTCTGCCTTCACTGGGGAGAGGTGAAAAAAAAAAAAAAAGAAACAGTCTTCGTTACTGTAAGGAAATCTCAAAATAGCTTACAGAAGATCCTGGAGAGTTTTAAGCAGGGAAGATCATTAGAAACTATTCACCTCCAAGATTTTGAATTATTTTAGGGAGATACTGAACTTCAAAGCACATGAGAAGTTAACCTTTAAAAATAAAATATAAAAGAAAGAAGAAACAACTTACTGGAAAAATCTTCACTAATGAAAATGTCTCAGCTCCTGCAAAAGTTCATTTTCATGGGGAAGAAACGAATACATCAGTTGCTTCAGTTCTGTCTGAAAGGATATTTAGAAAGATTTTCATGTATGTCTGATTAGCAAAGGTGCAATACAACATGCGAGGCAAAATAGGGATTTCTTGCTTGCTATTTCTTTAGAGATTTTTTAAATCAAAGCAGAAATTCAAGTTGTGATTTCACTTCTAATATTTTTGGACAGAGACTGAAAAAGTTTCAGGTCAACAAACCGAGAAGAAATTAAGCATTGTTGTAACATTCTCTTATCAGTTTGGGATATTCATTTCCCAAAAATGTCCTAGGCACAAATGTGAGAACACTAGTTCCTTGTGCATACAGGACTTGAAAAACTGGGAGCTGGCAAAGGAGGATGCACAATGCAAGAAATAGCCCAAAGGCTGGCGTTCTTTGAACTGCCCCACTGCACCCCACTGAACTTTCTCACAGTTCCAGCAGCTCTCAGAATGATCAGGCATAAGTGTAGGAGGTAAGGACAAGGAAGAAAAGGAAGGAAAACAAAATCAGATAAGTTTCCAGTCTCCCTGTTCAACTGTTTTTATTTTTCCACGCAGCTCAGCAAATAAGTTTCTGGATAACAGATTTCAAGTCTGAGTCAAGTCCATCACTGACTTCAGTTAGGCTTGACAAGGATCAATATGATGCTTGTAATAGCATTAGGGAAAAAGAAAAATTCTGGAGCAGAACATGCCCAGCTTTCTCGATGAACTCATCAGAGCAGATGTGTTGTATTTTCTCTCAAGACATTTCCAGACACAGCAATTGTCATACTCTAATTATATTATCTTGTTGTATAGAAAACTTACTAAGGGTTTTTCCTATATCTCAGAATGAGACTTGGTGTTTGGAATAGCACCGAGCAAGCCATATGAAAATCATAATCTTAAATTACAATACAATTAAAAAATCCCCACGTCTATACAGTAATACCTGTAGTAATGGTTCTTAGAGTAGTTAAATTCTGAGTTACAGGGTTTGCATACCTCAAAAGTGCCAAAAGAGGAGTGCAAAATTATTTCTGTAAAATTAGAGTTGTAGATAGTAATTAAGTTTTGGGCTCACCAGCACAAGACTTCAGTGAACAGGAGTGAGTTCAGTGAAGTCAGCTAAGATGCTCAGGGCTGGAGCATTTGACTGTGAGGAGATGCTGAAGGGACTTGGCTTGTTAAGCCTGGAGAAGAGAAGACTTCAAGCAGGACCTTAGAGTATGTTCCCAGATAGCCTTATCAAGAATACAGAGGCAGGCTTTTCACAATGGTGCATGGTGGGAGGATGAGACAATGGATATAAATTGAAACAAGAGGATTTCAGGCTTAAGATAAGGAGAGGAGAATATTTTTCACCTCAAAGACAATCAAGTAGTGGAACATGTTGGTCAGGAAGGCTGTGTGGTCTCCATACTTGTTGGTTTTCAAGATCAGATTGAATAAATCCCTGAGTAATCTGGTCTGATTTTATAGCTGATTGGTCAGGAGCTTAGAGAGGAGACCTCCTGGGGTCCCTTTCAAGCTGAAGTACACTATGATCCTATGATATCAGGTTCATATGTCAAGATTGGTAGTATTTTCCAAAAAAAAAAAAAAACCCCAAACCTACAACTATCAAACACATCAGGCTTCAGTACCTAAAACAAATGAAACATTACGTAATAGGGTAGGAACTGAAAAACAAATTACAACCCTCTAGAAAATTAGAAAGAGGTTTAATTTAGATGCTAATTCCACCAACTACTGTTTATTTTCTAGAGGAAGGCTGTTCCCTTAGTTTATTAGTAGCATATTTGCATGAAAATGTGATCTATGTTTCTTTACTGCTCATCTGCTCCTTCTGCTTATGCCTCATTTAAAGCCACAGTTGGTTTCTGCAAATTACTGTTACGCTACAGAGAGGATGTTGAGTTCAAGTAGGGAAGAGTTGCAGGAGAAGATAGAATACTTATAAAGAAATATCCTGTTACTATGATCCAAAAGACCTGAAAAGAAAGAATAAAAGAAAACCTGACTGAGAATTAAAATATCCAGCACAAATAAGAACATTTCCAACAGGAAAAAGCAGCTGGACCAATCAACTTCTAACCTCAAAGGAAAAGATATTCTTTCTTGAGAGGCATATCCCAATATTATGTTAAGCTATGTGATTTGAATAAATACAACAAAGAGAAAAGTCGCTTTGATTCCTTCAATTCAGTTGGTAGAAGAGTACTGAACAATACTGTTCCTCTTGATCTACAAAGCTTCTGGAGCACTCGGAAAGTATTATGGGAAGTTTGACTACCGCTTTTACAAAAAAAGATTTTTCTTTTTCTTACTGTTCTATTTATTGCAGGTTATATACACTAAGTGTATGAAAAAGTGAAAGATGAGAATTTCTTGAATGTATGAAATACAACGTCTTTTCTGTTCAACAAATAATGCTTGCATTAACAGTCATAAATTTGTTTAAATTTTCCTCTTCACTGTTTCATATCTTTCATAGAAGTAAATTCCTGGGAAAATTTTTCCAATATTTTCTGATATAAAAAAAGAAGCTGGGAATTTACGTAACTAATAAAAAATATTTTCAACAGAGACAAATTATCACCAAATTACCATCTTTGAAGTAATAACATTTAAATCCTAAAAGCTTTCAGAAATTTCTAATCCAGAAACAAAATTGGTATCACCAGTATGAAAAATACAATGTATTTATTGCCTGCAAGAACTACACCATCTAGTCTTACAGTATATCCTTCTTACCAGTTTGCCAAGCAAGCTGACCTAGATTTTGAAACAAACAGGATCTAAAAATAGAGTATTTGCTAAAATAAGTGTTGCACAGAGTCCTCTGCATTCAGCAGTACTGTAAATCTGATAAGAAGTACATTCTGCTGTAAAAACATGGCTTTCGGGTAATGTGCCAAACATTGGCTCAATGTATTTAATGTAAGAACAAATATTCTCTATTTCAGTGTGGTAAAGTGAATAAGGTCCTAAAATACACCAATAATGTTGTGACATTTATATTAAAAATTTACTAGAATTTCAACTGAACTTCACAGAAATGTTATCATCGACATCAAAAGCGCGAAGTTTTCACACAAAGAATTAATTCCTACAGGCAGATTCTGGAAGCTGGCCCTAAAAACCAGAACTAGCCTCTGGATCCTGTCTTTTTAGAGGTGAGCCCTAAATTCTTCAGTCATTTTTTTTCCTAATCTCTGTATTGAAAACCTCTGAAAGTGACTACTTCATTCTCCTTTGCTTATTCTTCAGGTTTGTCACTCAGGCATTTCTGTCATATTAGAAGCTAGGAATTTACCTAGCTTCTAATTCTCCTTCTAGGAGGAATTTACCTCCAAATTCTTAATACTGAAGTCAGTAAAAGTTTTGTCGATTGGTCCTGTGTGATAGTATATTCTTCCCTCTAATCAGAGGCAATGCCTCTACACAGAACCGTGGCCTGCACAAGTGACATCCATGGAAAAATCAATGTCTTAACTTAAGGAAATTTACCGTACAGCTCATTCTTACAGTCTTCTCAAAAGACTCACTTTCATTTGCAAACCATTCCCATTGCTTGATCAGAAAACCCTACTGACAGTAGGGCTTGACAAAAGCAAACATTTAAAGTTCACATCACACATTACCCATTGAAATAGCAGGCAGTCATAACCCAGAGCTGAACTACAAAACAATGTTAGGTCTGTTTCTTTTCCGAGCGAATAGAATGGCTTCCTTTGGTGCCATGAGGCAGATTATTTTTTTTTATTAGTTTTTCCATGGCCACTAAACTCTAACTTTTCTAGTGGCTGGGAAGCCTATTTTAAAAAAAATAATACTAAGTGCATGACAACTTCAGTTTGTACAAATTAATGTGGCTCCACTGAATTTGTTGGAGGATCAGCAACATGACTCAGCAGAACATTTGTCCTGGTGGTTTTAGAGGTTTGGTTTACATTTGCATTTATCTGAGTATTAATTTCATTACAGATTATATTTGTTCTGGCTGTCCCTCAGACTCAGTTCCTTGCTGTGAGAAATATTTGGTGCACAGTGGTGGTTTTAAACGAAGGTGTCCATAGTAACTATAAGTATAATGAAGCCAGTATCAGAGGGTCTCTGCTGATGTAACTAAAGCATGTCTGAGCCCTGCTGCCAAACTACTACAGTGTCTGCTACATTTAGAGTGACCAAAAAATATCATGAAATAGCAACAATGTTTGCATCTTGCCTGCTGCATAAGATTTTCCCCCATTAGGATAAGGCACTTCTGTACGGACAGGCCCTTAGGCAATGACTGTATGGACAGTTGTAGCTATGGTCAGGATAAGAAGGATTTAGCCGAATGTTTGTTTTTAACGGGTACACAGGAGAGCTCAAAAGCAATTCAGTCTATGTCAGTTCTTTGATCACTGTCAGTTTCACTGTAATCTGTAATAGCTGAATTATGTCATGCTCATCTAACAGTAATTTAAAAAGGAAATTCTTTTCACCAACTCATACCACCATTCAGGACAAAGAATAAACCTGTAGCCTGGGCAAACTGATGCTGAATTCAAATTACTTCATACATACTTTTACACAAAATGTCACACAGCCTCCAAAGGGTGCAATGAAAGATTAAAATAAAAGATACACGCACACATTACTCCACTCACATATTCATGCATGCAGACAGAAACTCACATTGCAAATGGATGCCTGTAAGTGAAGTGACATGCCATTGAACAGCCCAGACTGTGAACAAGTAATAAAGCATTCAGGTGGGGACCAAATAAGCCCACTCTCATATTTGCTTGTAGATTGTAGGAAGTTTTCCTCACCAGAATAGAAAAGCACAGGAAAAATGATGAGCACTGCCACAAAATTTTAAAAAAAAAACAAAACCAAACACAACAACCATCACAAAGCAACAAAAAAAACCCCCTCAAACAGAATTACTCCTTGTTTCACAGTCTCCCTAATATGAACTCACAGCCTCACCTGCCTAAGAGCACAGACATCCAGTTCTTCACAAACCTTCCTGACTTTCCAGGTGGAAGACTCTGCTGTGTTCAGACTTGTGTGGAATAGCAATGCTGACAAGGATCTTGTCATCATCAACCTGGCTGCCTGGGAACATTGTAAGCAGTGCAGAGAGGGCCTAGCACCTCTGTAAGAGAGTTCAAGGGCCTAGCACCATTCAAAAGGGACAATGATACAGTAAATTGCACCTGGAGAGGAGTGGTGACATCTTTAACCCTCTGCCAGAATGAAAAGGCTGTGATGATGAAAAAGTTTGAGCCCTGACTTCTGGATGCTGAAATTCTATTCAGAAGTTTTTGGGATGAATTTTTCTTGACTGCTGACCCTGGGAACTAGTTTGTCTTTTTTGAGATTTTTGAGGTTTCCCACATGTATTTCATGTCTTGACTAGACTTATTATGAGCAGACCAGTACATGGTAGCTAGAGATAAGAAATTGCTGAAGCCAACGCAGGAAATGTAGGGTGCCCAGAAGGCTAGGAAAAGGGCAGCATGTCATGGGGGAAAAAGCAGATGCAGAAGATGATCAAAATTACAACAAGTGTGAGGAATAGAGGCAAAAATGGGAGCAGAGATTTTTACTTGTGGAGGAGAAGCGTCTTTTGGCTACTCTTTGTGCCTAATATAATACAATGACATTTGCTAGGAGAACAAGGTCTGAGTCTATTCAATCAGTATAAAGACTTCAATAAGCATCAGATTGGATGTTAACAGCAGGTAGAAATAAAGATCTCACTGGATTTAAACATAAACCAGTTTTTAAATGATGTATTCTCTGGGAGATAACAATTCCACATTCTGTTTAGGGACGTAATTACTTCAGCTGGTACAGTTTCAGAAAGCAGTGTCTTATCTTTTTGCAAGTGTCTTCCTTGACAATCTATCATTTTAATGAAGCAATTAGGGTGAAAGAAGATTGAGTATTTTCTAGATTTGGTTTCAAAACAAGTTCTAAGTAGGCCATGTGAATCATGGTGTCTGACAAAAGGTCAAGTTAGTATGATTTAATAAAATGTGTCCAGTGGGGTTGCTTTGCAGAAATCACACACAAACAAGGCACAGACTCAGCACATCAACAGGCTTATTCAAAAATATGCATCCTCTTTTCAGCATGTAAAAAAAAAAAGTGAGGAAAATAACATGAATTTTTAAAAAAATCAAATATTGCTTGTTATATTGTGTTATTGGCCAATTAATAAAACATTTAAATCCACCCCAGAAATCTATGTCAGAAAGCTGATCCTGACAAATGGCCAGAACCACCAACAAAGGAAGCAGCATTATAATAGCATTATCAGGGTTAACAAATAGTCATTTACTTTAAGATATTTTAAAGAATCTGATTTCTTTTAGTATGATATACATACTGTAAGTTTCTCATTAGATATTTCAAAATTCTAAAAGATAAAACAAATGAAGATTCAATATGTACCATATTTTTCATATGTATCATTTTTTTGGCATACTTTTCCTTCATGGTTATTAAAATTAATGCTTTGTAAACGTACTAATTTAGAACCATCATTTCTCTGAATGTGTTTCACAAATTATACGTTAAATTAATTTACAGTATGATATAACAGCTGCAGGGCTTGTCTAGCTTTTATAGGGAAAAGTCTCTAGGCAGCATCAGTATGCAGTATGCTTTATAGTCACATGCAAGTTTTTCCTGCCATAATTATTTTGGCATTAGAATTATCCTCAACATGTAGCTGTACTTGCCAATCTCTTACCTACTATCAATTTAGCTACTTAACTAAGACAAGCAAAGCTGCTCATCCTGGCATTACAAGTTAAAAAAAAAAAAACCAAAACAAAAAAAAAACCAACAAACCAGTCTCATTTAGCTCCTTCAGTTAAAACAAGAAAAAAACACACTCCAAATAAATGAATAAATAAACTCATTTCAAGTAACTGAGATAACGTCATATCCTGAAGATCACATTCAAAGTCATTTCTTCACATCAGTTAAGAGTTAAAAGAGACAGAGGCTGCCACATAACTGTGATTTCCTAGCAAGGTCAATGCATTATTCTCCTTCACCATGTGGATTTGCTGTAGCTATTCCAAAATTCAATATCTAAAATAACCTTAAAGTGAAGGACCTTGCCATTAAGTGTAATCTAAGAAAAGAACTAATGATATGCTCTAGATGGTTAACCAACATGTGTCAATAATGGGAAGTGTAGTAAATCAATAGATTATGATCCAGGACATTTCTACATGACAGACTCATTCTGAGATGCCACAAGAATATTCTGCTGGAGAAAGACTTTATGCTGTGAAGCAAGACCAAGCACTAAATTTTTTCATGGATTTCCATATACCTCAGTTCTAGGATTTTGACTTTGAACCAAGTGGCATCTCTGCACATTTGCTACTTTCCATCTTTCCTGAAACTCATTGCAACATGTCCCATTTTGAGGTCATTACAGTAACAGCACCACTGATTTCAAAATAAATGTGATTAAATACAGATTTGTATCAGAGGCTGGATCCAAGTACTACATTCCTTACAACAATTAAACAGATCGATTTGCGGATCAGTCTGATTAAACACCTCTCAGTACAGCTAACACTTTTTTAATAATTAAGAAGCTCAGTGTCCATTTCAGTACTGGTGGGAGGGCAACTGTTATGAAGACACAATTTCTGCATTCAGTTGCATATATTTTTTCATCATACATTTAAAATTTAGTTTCCCTGCAAGTATCTATAATCTGTGAGGATTTTCTTGACATCAGCAGCATGAGTTGGCAATTGAGAAAAACAGATATTTACCATTTTCTCTAATATATTTGCTAAACTGTTTTGATTCAGAAATTCTGCAGAATATCTGACATCTAATTATCATATTTAAACAATAAATGTACGTATAATGAAGACATCTATTTTCTTCAACAGAGTAAAAACAGAATTGAAAATACATTAAAACCAAATAGCAACAAATGTATCCCACATGAATCTTAGCACAATCTGCAAACCTATAACTGCCAATGGCATCCTAGGGTGTATCAAGAAGAGCATGGCCAGCAGGTCAAGGGAGGTCATCCTTGCCCTGGTGAGGCCCCATCTGGAGTACTGTGTCCAGTTCTGGGCTCCTCACTTCAAGAAGGACAGGGAACTGCTGGAGAGGGTACAGCAAAGGGCCACAAAGATGATTAAGGGCCTGGAGCATCAATCTTATGAGGGAAGGCTGAGGGCCTTGGGTCTTTTTAGTGTTGAGAAGACTGAGGGGGGGATCTGATAATTGCTTACAAATACTTAAAGGGAGGGTGTCAGGAGGACGGGGATGGTCTTTTCTCATTTGTTCCCAGTGACAGGTCAAGAGGAAATGGGCACAAACTTGAGTATAAGAAGTTCCACTTAAACATGAGGAGGAACTTCTTTACTGTGAGAGTAGTAGAGCCCTGGAATGGGCTGCCCAGAGAGGTGGTGGAGTCTCCTTCTCTGGAGACATTCACAACAAACCCAGACAAGTTCCTGTGCAACGTGCTCTAGGTATACCCACTCCGGCAGGGGGGTTGGACTAGGTGATCTCCAGAGGTCCCTTCCAACCCCATAGTATTCTATGATTCTATGAATACCTGCCATTCCACATCCACAGGGTTTTTAATCTTTCCAGGTAACTGAGTAGATTTGAATCTATTTTCCTCCTTCCCTTCCCTACACACCTATATGCACACACTTCAGCAGATTCTGGTTTTCTACCCTATGAACTGCAGGCTATAGCAACATTTGTTTTACTTTCTTTACTCTCCCATTTTTACATGGGAGAGAGAAGCAGGCGATTAAGTTATGCGATAACCGTGCTTCTGACGAAAAATGATATTTTGTTTTGTTGACTTCATCGGTTACATGCTGGTGCAGTGCACAGGTTTCATCATACCTGGGCAAATAAAATCAGCATGACATTGCTGCTAACAACCATGTGGACTAAGGTCATGGGCTCACATCTTGTCCAAAATCAGATTTTAGTGGTAGTTCAGAGAGATTTCAAGAAAAATGCAAAGCAATGTTATCTAAGTGAGAGTGACCAGCACTTAAAAGTTTTACTGAGGTTAACGCTGAATTCTATGAAGTCCTTTCTGCATAGCAATTTTTGTTTGTCATAACCCCACTCAGGAAAATTTTAGCCATAAAATGAAATCTCAAGAGACATGTTAGTTATTTTCTTTCCCCTAGATATGCAACACGATTTACATAAGCAGTAAACAGTAATCGCCCATCATATATAAGCAAGGAAGGATAATGGTAAACATGCTGTACTTGTTTTATAGAAGAAAAGTGCATCTTGCCATGAAAAAACAAAACTAAAAATGCCTTCAAAGTACAGTACATTCTTTGTCAGCACATCAATAAACACGAACAGCAACAAATTTATGCTAGATAACAACAGGACAGGGAACAGGGGTGGAACCACATGCTGTTCGTGTTGAAAAAGTTGCAGCAGACTCTGTTCAAGACATATTATTAGGAACTCTTAGCTCTCACCAAGGCCAACAAAGAACACTGCAGTATAACTAGTCAGTGTTATGCTCCAAAAAATACTCTTATAGTTAAAATACTTGTAAAGCTACTGAAGAATGGCAGAACAGCATTTTGATCTATTTTTACATACGGTTACTCTGTGAGACAGGAAAAGACTATTATATCTATTTCTAAGCAACTAGAAATAGAATAGGCAACTAGGTGAGTGACTAAGGGCCTGACTTGCAAAGTATTTAAAGGCTGCTAAACCATCTAAGCAGTTCAGGTATCTTTTTACCATTTAAATTATAGGAGCAGGATAATGTTTAGTAGTTCTATACTTAAAGGGTTGTAATTTTTTCTTTTTTGATGTAAATGGTTTTGCATCTGCACTATTGGGTAACTGCACACATAGGAAAAATAAATGCTTTGTTCAAAACCATATTTCTTGTACATGACTGGAAGGGAAGATTTATAATAGACCATTGCTGAGCTTTGTCTGACTGGATGATCCATTGTATCCATTTATTACTAAGGAAATGACATTCTGTGATAGCCCTGAACCCTTCTTGATGTCTGCCAGATTGCAGGCAGAGTGAGGTTCTACTATTAAAATAGATGGATATTCAGAAGGCCGGCCTGACTGACATTCTCCTTGAACACAGGAGCTCTGCACATATGGTTGCAGCTGCAGTTTAGCAGGCAGGATCAATAGGAGGCGAGAAGTAAGAAATGCAAACTTGCTTGCTTTCCTAGAAATTTTTGGATGCAGGAAAGCATAGAGAAGGAGCTGTTACTACTGCAGTGTTTGTTAGAGATCAGCTCCGCTGCATTTAGGAAGGATTCCCTGACCCTCCACTCTGAAATCCTTCTCCATATAAGCTATTTAGAGTTGGCAGCAGAAACAGCATCTATTCTGATGTACTCCCTTAGCTTTTCTTAAAGCTTTGAGCCAAACTGTCCTCTAATCTAACTACTGTGACATAGTGGAGATGAGTGGCATTTTTATATTTAGCACTAGCATGTAGACTGCAAATCAGATGGCCCCACTTTGCTATAGTACCGCATAACCTTAACAATAAACAGACTCTGTGGCTTGGCCTGGAGAATACAGCACACTCTAAAGACAGGCAGGAAACTGGAGTCAGATCTGTGAAGGAATATAACTACCACCTCTCCGAAGAGTACTGTTCAGATGTTAGACTGTCTAGTCATTAATGGGACACACACTGAGAAAACTAGTAATTCCTGAGGGAGATCCAGGAGGGCTGTAAAGGGAGCACCTCAGACTGGTGCAGCTGAATCACAATACTCAGGATTTGGATCCAGCTGGACCATGGTATTTAAGGTATCAAGGATGCCAACTATCCATAACTGGCCTTTTGCCTTCAGTGTGTGGATGCCATGAAAGGTGGCCAAGATGGTGCCAAAGCTACACTAATGGTGAGCCGCAGCTCTTGTAATATTTGTGATTAAAAAAAGATCCCCTCCCAAACCTTTTAACATACAGACTTTCCACTTGAAATGTTATTTAGGGAAATTATTAAAAAATCTGGAATTAAAATTTTATCTTACAATCTGTGTGGTTTATCTGCATATCAGACCATAACTTTCTAGATCAGGTTCCTAGGTTTTGCAATGGATGCAGCACCATGGATTCCAGTGGAGCTACCCCATGAATGTACAGCAACCCACCCTGTCTCTGCATGTAGTGCATGGAACAAACCTTCTCTAGGTATCAACGTTAATAAAGAAAGGCTCCTAAATTTCAAAAATAAAGACCTTTCTGAAGGAGAAAAAAAAAGAGAAAAAGTCCATTTGACAGAGAAACAGATCACTGTTTTTCTGGCTAAATCTGCACTACTCAGATAAGGGAGTTACACTTCACTAACCACACGCATAAACAGAATTAAGGATTTCCACAGCATAAGGCATGTCAATGCTAATAACCTGGCACAAGTGGGCATCTGTTATCAGAAAAAACAGCCCATTTATTTGCCTGTAAGTTTCTGGTTTCAATGTGTCTCATCCAAATTCCACTCAAGACAATATTGCACCAAAATTATATGAAAATGCCAATGTATACTGAGGAGTATTTATGGCATCGATACCCATAGTACTGCAGAAAATAAGGTAAAATGTCACTTAGGGATCCAAACCATTTCTATACTCCTGGGAAGTTTTAATACTTATTTTTCCCGTATACATTGAAAAAATTCAACACTAAAAGACTGTCTATAAACTCCACCCAGCTATCTTTCTTAACAGATTTTAATCAAAAGGATCAAAAGGATTCCTCAGTTGCAAATTGTTCTCCAGAGATTAACACCCAAATTACCAGTCAGAATAATGCTCCAAACCAATGAAAAGTAACACTCTGCAGTGTTTAAAGTGCTAATTTGAGAGCTGGGACTTCTAAATTCTATCCCTGACACCATCACTGTCTTAAAGCTCCATCATTAAATCACTAAATTTCACCATTCTACTGTAGATATATTTGTTCACAGTCTTGTCATCAAAGTCTACAAATACCTCCCAGAAACACAATAAATGTTTGATTACCAACTGCAACACACGTTTCCCTCCTTGCTCTAATTTCAGCCGAGAGTTATAAAACAGGCGTACTAATCCCTTCTTACCAGTTTCAGGGCTATAGGGGCTAATTTATTAATGTTCATGAGATTATCTGAGATGGCCAAACAGAAAGCATGAATAAATGCAAATATATTAGATCAGCAGGAATACTTTAACTATACCACAGTCCCAATAAGAACCGCAATAAAGCTAATAAAAAACCCAACTATTTAGTAGGAAACTGGTACAACAGCCAAAGAACATTTACATAAGTTTTCTTTTTACATCAGATTTTAAAAAAAAATTGCATAGGTATTTACTTGTGCATATAAAAGGGTAGCTATTTTCTTAATAATTTTGCAGTCATTTTTCTGAAGTTCTTTGTTCATTTTTAAAGTCACTCTCTTAGATATGCCAATTTGAAATAACTGAAAAGACCAACTTAACTTTTCAGTGTTCAGCACAATGTTTATTGCAATTTATGAAGCAATTAAGGGCTTCCGCTAACTCAGAAGACTCAACTGATTTTGAGGGCATTGACAAGGTTAAAGAAAGATTATTGTAATATCTGTCTGAATAAAAGTATAAGAAAAGGATGGAGCTGATTTAGACTTCAGACTTATTATTGAAATTAATGATTACACTATAACTAGTTATATCACAAATACCTCAAACATGTGACAGAGAAAGAGTCACCAAATAATGATGGGAGTGTTCTCTAAATGGATTCTTCTTCATTAAACACACATAGACCACAAACAAAATATATATAGGAAGAAGGCTGCAGGTACAGAAATGATACAGTGAAATACCCACATTCTTTAAAATTAATTCTCTTGAGGAGTATAGATGATAGGCTCTATTGAAAGTATTAATCCATTATTAGGTCATATGTTACAAACAAAGTCAGCTGTGTTGTGGACAGAATGAATTCCCACCCTTCTCTCAGTATGTTTTGAATGTACTGGTGGTGTTTGATTTTTTAAAATAGCAACAGTAATTAAGCCTCAGCCTACCCTTTCACACACAGCTGAGTTTTGAGTACACTGTCTGATAGAGAGATGTATTTTAACTGGTGCTAGAACACCTCCAGGAACAACAGGAGACTATGTTAAGTCCTTTACTCTGGTCTCAGGTCCTCACTGAAGCCCTCAGCAGATGTATGGTGACTGCTCAGCCCCAAGAAAACTTCATGTTGCAACGTGTGAGGCTGAAGGACCATGGAGAGGCAGGAGGCCTGTGTTCCACTCCAGCCTATACTCCATCTTAGGGTAGCAGTGGGCATGGCCAGCCAAGGCTTGCTTTCTGTTCTCTGTGAGATATACAGGGGAGCTCCACTGTACTCTAAAGTCACTTCTCCTTGCTCCTATTTGTGTTCGGAAAACATCCCTTTGGGCTTCTCTTTAAAAAAATGTTTACAGAACTAATTAAGTGGAAACCACTTCTGACTTTTGAATACTATTTCTGACAATGTTCTAGAATAATTAAAACAGGAATGATGGAATTATTAAAGGAAACAGCTGAAGTGTGCTGGAATGTTGTTCCTGCAACAGCTACCTCTCCTACCCAACAAGGACTTTCTCATCCAGGAATCCCTGTGCAGTGCAAAGTCACTGCATTAGTTTCTCTTCCTGCTTCCTTCTTGGTGCTCAACCTGGGAAACGAACCCAGAACGTCGCTTTGCTCTGCTGACAGCCTTACTGACTGCAAGGAAAACTCTTAAGTTCAACTCACACCAAGAACTTGCAACATGGGCATCAAAGAATTAGATTTACTTTCTGTTTCGGAAAACAAGTTATTCCAGAAGCATCCCTGCACCCACCAACCAAAGTATCCAGTCCACACTTCAGCCACATCAGGGAAAATAGTTCTAAAGCAGAGAAATGGAAGAAAGCAGTGAAACCTTATTTTTGTGATTATGTACAGCAATTACACGGGAACCAAAATTTCTTTATCTCAGTAGATTAAGTACAAGCCAAAAAGCTCACTTATTCATTACCACTTTTCAGTCATTTCATACTTTGGTGAACAACTTGAAAGCCTTAAGAGAACAAACAACTGGCAATTTTGCCTTAAAAGGTTAAGCCCAAAGGGAATTGGCAGCTGAGGCAAGAACTTCACTTTCTGAAAAATATACATTCTGTGAACTGTAATTAGAGCTGTGGGAACAATTGATTTGTCGGCCCACTGACAAAAAGGAAAGAAAGGAAAACAATTTGTTTTAGGTTGTCAACATTGTCTCTCTGTAAGAGCACGTCAGAGCAGAAATGACCACAGTCAGGGACAAAGCTTCGTTTATATGTGCAGGTCTAGCTCTCCTACCCTCACAGAAACGTTTGCACATGCTAAGACAGGTGCAGACCAGTGGGTTGTTTCACTGACAGGCAAATGCTGACAGGCATTTGTAACCAAATTGAAGCCAAATTTGTTTCATGCTCAGCTACTAGCAGTTCCTCAAACAGCATCAATGCACAGCAAACTGCTTGTCCCAACTCTTATTCCCTATGCTTCCCACTGCACATATGCAGCCAATCTGATAACAGTGGTCACCCATACAAATCAAACAAACGTACCTCTTTCAGAAAATAATAATAATTTAAAACATCTATGAAATGAAAATGCCAGATTTCATAGAAGAGAAGAAATGCAGATGGCACTGAATTCTAAGTGCATTGATACCATCTTGAAATATTGTCACCCTGCTCACAGCATAAGCAATTACTTTTAAATGTTTAAACATTATACACAGCCACAAGTTACAGAATACTTTTCTCGGCACATAATATGAAGGTGTCTTTGAGAATGATAACTAAATAAGCACAAAGGTCTTGGCCCTCCTCTCACCACCTTTATTATCAATATGCCACATAAACAGCAGACTATATAATTTTATAGACACTCTATGCTAAATAATACTGATAATATACACTTTCTATACCACTTAAATATAACAAAGATCACTCTGTTCTGAAGGCACCAGAAATAGTAGTTCTGGCTAGCCTTCAGCTTTCCAGAAAATTCTCTATGCATCTTTTGACACTATCAGACACAGGAGATCTGGCTTGGATCACATCTAGTTTTAACTGTGCTTTACAGAAATGTAGAGGTAAAGAACCTGCTAGTAAGTTAATTCAGGTACTGTATAATAAACAATAGTGTCCTGCTTAACTGCATTAGAACAATCCCTAAATTTACATGCTCTGTCAATAGCAATGGTATCAGCACTCACACATCACATTTCAAGGCAGAAAAATTGGTTATTCTTCCAAACCAGCAACAGCTTTGGATGTGATAAAAACAAAAAACAACCAACCAAACCCTTCACAAAAATAAAACTGTCACTGGCAGGCTCCTCATAAAATCAAAGAAAATATTTTAGCATAACTTACACGCTCTATTTTTTTTTTTTTATCCTCCAATTGGATTAAAAGTTGATAATGGATTTTGTAAGGTTATTACCAGGGTCACAGCAAAAATATTTAAACTAATCTTAAAGCAAAGAAGGCAATTTATCCTCATCTCACAGAAGCCTGATTCTCAAAATAGCCTGAACTTAGACATGGAAAATAGAAGTCTATCATCTAAAGGTATTTTTCTAATAGCTCCAGTCAATAAAGCAGAATTATTATTGAATCTCATGGGTGCAGTTTTATGTTCCTGTTAACAGAAAGGATCCCCACTTTGCAGAAATAATCCAAATTTCTTTTTTTTTTTTCTTTTCTAATAAGGAATTGGGGGTTCATCCAGACTTAAAAGAGAATAATGAATAAAGAATAGAAATGAGACAAAATGGGAAAATCCTGGGATGAATTTGAGGGTTTGTCCAAAAGGTAATAATTTCATCATAGGTAATAAAGGTACTAAATTCATCATATTCATCAATAAAGGTAATAAATTCATCATTGTGGAGGGAAGAGACTTTACAAACAGCATGAAATGTAGAAAAGACTCAGTAAGGATTTCTAGTACAGACTCACTAGTAGAAAAATGACTCATTCTTCTTATAGCAACAGCTGTGAAGGTACTTATTAATTGGCTATGAGACAAGAACACAGTAAAAAAAATCACTACCTCAGGATCTTTATGCAAACATGTACATTTGTAATTCTTATTTTAGATTCTTAATTACAAGTTCGTGTTCTTAGTCTTGTAGCCATTATATACCCAAAAGTAACTAAACAAATTGCCCAAGTATGACTTTATTAAGTATTACTAAGACATACTATTGTATGCAACACCACTGAGATTAAGAGTGTATCTAAATGCAGCCAGTGTCCGCTTAATCCTAAAGTTCACATACAGACAGATATTGTTCAAGTTAAAAAAGGGGAATGACATTAAAATTTTGCATGAACTCTTCTTGCAGTAAGAATGTAATATGCTCATGGATCAGTCTGGAAAGATCATGTTAATCACACACAATCATTTCATATTGTCATAGCAGGCTGCAATGATGAAGATTCTGACCCAGAGGGGCCAAGTTCGTTGCCCATGACTCAGTACAACAGACCTAGCTATTACTTTTGCCTTTGGGTTTAATGGTATTTGTGCTGATTCCCCTGCACTTCATAGGAAAGAACATATCTCTTCATCCAACGACTATTAGTTTTAGCAGAGAGACTCTGGAGACCACCGACAAAGCTACAGACTGAGTAGTTCTTCTTTGTAATAGGAAATAACATGTCTTCAGTGAGGTGCTGTGACCATAAAGTCAACTAGATTCCCACCTAAGAGTATAAAAAATATATATAAAATAACAGTGAATCTACCTGAAGAGACTAGACTAATAGTACTGCTAAGAATCATCAAAGATATGAAAAAGCCCTCCTAAAAACGTGAAATCAAGGCTTTAATTATTAAGTGTGACTACTCAGGGCAGGAAAGCATCAAGAATAGCCCTAAAAGCAAATAGTTCACATTTGATGCTATTCAAAAGAGGGAAAGTGAGGACAGAGTGACAAAAATGGGGACTTGTTCAGAACATGAAGTCAAGAAAGTGCCTGTTACTTCTTTGTCTAAGTTACAGGTTGCTACCAGGAGAGGATGAAGAGAAAAGGAGAAATCCAGGAGAGGGTTAAGAGAGAAAGATTTGGCCTATCCTGGGACAATTTCAGGTTTTCTATTGCTAATATAGGCAGTAGACAAGAAGTCTAAAACATATTCTAACATGTTCCTGATTATCTTCCCAGAGCTCAAGCTCTCAACGTCCTTTTCTTGTAATATGATCGGTACAATGTTGCCTCAGTCTACAAATTGCTAGTGTAAGACATTCCCCTTTGCAAATATTGACTGTGCATCTGTCCCCTGGGTCTCCCACCTCTTATGAGGTATATTTCTCAGGGCAAAAGATGGCAATTGTTTGTAAAATTCAATGAAGTTGAAAATGGCTGTGATACATTTTATAATCTGGTAAAGGAGTCTTTCAGAGAAGATCTTAGCTTTTGTCATCTGGTCCATAATTTCCTTCTGTTTATAAAACACCCAGGCTCCTTAGAAGGCCATGACTAAAGCATTTTAAAAATGTGTATATAATTGTTTTCCACTTCACTATTCATTTGCTCTCTTCTGATTTCTCCCACCTTTTTCTTACAACAGCAGCTGCTCACCAGTCTAGTGTTTGGGTTTCTTGCATCTCACTTTTTAAATCAATACACATTGCAGACTGAAAGATAGGCTGAGATGAACACTCTTCATTGTGATATGCAAGAAGATATCAATATAAAAGCACTCAGACTAATAACTCCCAGTGTTTGAAAATATAAAATGACCATCACTATCAAATAATTTTATTTCACTTCAAGTTTCTTCTTTTGCTTCTAATTCTTGCGGTTCTAGCAAGTTTATTTAATTTTATTATTTTTACTAGAAGCAGATATATGCCTCAAAACCTTCCCCAGTGTTAATATATGTATCATTGAACAGCATGGATATTTTTCCTTATTCTTTAATTATACTGTTTAAATCCCAGTATAATCCAAAGCCTGCCACTGGATGAAAAGAGTGTCTGACAAAACTTACAAGTGCCTCACATGAGCACTGTTGAAAACTGCGGACTCTGATTTGCCTGCATTTGTCTTTATACAAATAGCTGATCCTTGAAAAGTCCTTGAAACCCTGCCTTTAAATCTGAGTTAGGGCTTCTAAAATATTTGAAGAAGCTTTGATTTGCCAGTGGCATACATTTTCTCTTTACCTCCATTCACTAGGGCATAACACAGGTATAATTAATTCTTTATACTTGTTTTTCCATTCAGAGGGAAAAATCTTTGGAAAAGACTTGATCAGTATTTGAGCAGGTTTAGAGGAACAGTGAAGAGTTTTGTAGTTCACAGTGGCAACACGCTCCACAAATAGAGATCAAGCTTGTTTATCTATAGAAAAAACAGTAAAAGTTTGATCTCTGTTGTACCACAGGTGTGAAGCAATTTCATACAACTATCTAGAGTTTGCAGCTCATCAACTTTTGGCTCCCTCAAGTTTTGACCTGGTTTTCTGTTTGTGGTTTGTTTTTTGTTTTGCGTTTTTTGACATATTCTCTCAGGCACCATTAGTGTTTCAGCCTCCAGCACCCCTAAGGATATATAATTTCTTTTGTAAAAAAATACAGCTTCTGTAAGCAGTTACTTATAGTAGAGTTACTTGGCAGTTGAAGAAAAATCACTGCTTGCCAAGGAGACGGCCACTCAAAGTTGAAGTTCTTTGACCCCATTACAGAAGACAATCATGAAAGAACAGAGGTTTTAAGTAGAATTCACAATGTAATAAGTAATTTGTGGACATTTGATTGGGTTTTTATAGAAAAGACTCTATAAGATACACTTTTACTCTTGTGATATAGACTACTGTACCCCAATCAATCAGTTTTTTCATACTGCTAATCTATAGGGTAATGGTGAACCAAATATAGCAATTTTATACCAATCTCCTGACCAATGTTATCCTAAGAAGCTGAAAAAATCAAGAGTACCAAGAAATATTTGCCTCATTGTCAAATACTCTCTTTATACATTAACAACCATTTGTTTATCAGGTAAGAAAACATTGCTGATCTCCAAAGAGAATTACATTTGTTCATAAATTGGAAATTAAACATCAAATGTGTCTGAACTGTCATTCAGTTTACACAAACTTAGGTACTTATAAGTAAAATAGGTATATATGAGTAAAAAGCTCTTGCACCCTTTACTTCAACTATTGAGTGTATTTGTAGAACAAAAGCACAGAAGATACAGTAATCAAATGTTCTGTTGTTCCTACATAACGGTCAGTAACCTTAAGAGTAAAGAAAAAATTATATGGGATTGCTATAGGAATTTCAACATTTTTAACAGTCCTATTTTCTTTGCAATTGATATATTTCCATGACATATTTTATTATATTTTGTTTCTTTCTTTGTATTTTGAATTTTGGTCCAAAGTAGCTCAAAGAAGATCTATGTCCTTTACAGAAAGCTCCTGGAGTTTGGAAAAAATAATAGAATATAGGAGTTCTGGATTCATTTGTACCAATATTTCTGAGTACAGTGACTTACATATCCAGCCCTTAATCCTAGTAGGCATTCTAAGGAACACACACACTTGCAACACCTCATTTGATCTGGTGAGTCTTATTCTCTTCAGAAAAAATTGCCACAAGTCTGTGCCATGTGAAAGATGGAAAGCAGTGCAGGATTACCTCATAACAACAGGAAGCAATGAAACCCTGTGGGAAATTTTAAGAAGTTCTAAATTTGTCTAAGCAGTAAAAGGCAGCAAAACATAATATGCCATGCTGGAATAGCACAGCGTCAGTTGTGAGTTTGTAGGAACAGTATCAGAAGTCAAACACAGAAACAAGGGTTATCTATTCAGACAAATTTTTCATCCTATAAGAAAACAAAAAGTGTAGTTTTCACTGTCCATTTGTACAGCTGAAATAGAAATAAAACTTTGAGATTAAACTTTTTCAGAGTTCAGTTCTGAACAAGAACCACAGATCTATCTCCTATTATATTCTCACAATTACCACCATACGAAGAGGAAAACAGCCACTATACCGCAGCAATGAGATTTCCTTCTTTAATCTTTAAGAGTACTGAGGCAAGAACAATTCCATCCTGCAGTGCCTCCAGGTATTACAATCTCCCAGCTAAATCTTCTAAATTTGTGACAGTGGGTTCTAATCTTATATCTTCTTGTTGATAATTTCCTCTGATTTTTATCTAGTAAACATTTTAACATTCAATGAAACAATGAAAAGTTAAAAATTAATTAAAACGTGATAAAAATAAATTACAGATTATCAGTTCCTAAAAACTTGCCTATTTATCAGCAGCCTGAATTAAGTTTTTAGTTTTATTTAAAACATTATTTCACTTGATCCATTTATTTCATTTTTGACGCAGAACAACATATTATCAAATTTCACAAAGATTATCGAACAGAAACAGTATAAGGCAGCAATAGCCTTATTAATTCACTACAGAGACCCTTAGAGAGTGAAAAATTATGCTGAGGCAGTCAGGTGTCCCACACTGATACTACAGAAATGTTTCTTGTTGCATGAAAATATGTTAGGAATAGCTGGTGAAAAGCTTGTGAGCATCACCTGTCATCCCAGGAAGCCATTCTGCTAATGAGGAAAGTACTCTAGTCCTCAAGGAGTATGGAACAAAATCTTTTTAAATGTAAAGTATCCTACAAACTCTTTTAATGCACTTTAACAGGACAATAAGCACAGTCAAAGCATATGCATCCATAAATACCCTTAGTAACAAGGACTTAACTTTGTATTTTTAACCTCAGGTTCTGCCTGGTAAACTCTGAAAAATGATTTGCACAAGAAGCTCGTATTGGAGTAGTTAAAAGCCCATTTTTTCCTTCTATTTTTGTTTGCTGATATTCTATCTTATTTTAGGGACAAAAAAAATAAAAACTACCATTTGCCTAAAGCATTATCCCAAAAAGGTATGCATAATTAATTGCTCTTGGGTATTTGAGAGGTTTTTTGTAAGCATACAGTTCAGAATTAAAGTAAATATACATGACACACGATCTAAATGGTGGTGACTTAACTTATTTAGACTCAAGTTTTGCTTTTGCTCTCTTGATTCAAGTGTGACACATAGAGCGTGACACCTTGATACCCATTTAACAGATTCAGTTAGCAGAACTGAGAATTAGCATAGTCCTAGAATTTTCTAATATTTTGCTGAATTGTGAATTCTATTTTGCAGAAGTTTGAAGTTACGTATAAAATATAGATTAAAGTTCTGCTTTTACCATAAGTGGCATTGCCCTTCTCTCTGACGTGAGGACAAAGAACAATTTGCCAGAAGCTTGCAGAAGTACCAAAATCACACTCAGGCTTTCCTAGGAAGATGCAGGCATAGGAGCAAGGGCAGGTGTAAGGCGGGATAGAGCACAGGAGGGAAGGAAAGAGGATGAGTTTTTTGCAGGAGCTGGGTCTTGGATGGTGGTAGTGAATGTCATAGAATCATAGAAAGGTTTGGGTTGGAAGGGACCTTAAAGACTATCTAGTAAGAACTCTCCTGCCACAGGCAGGGACACCTCCCACCAGACCAGGTTATACTCAAAGCCCCATTCAGCCTGAGTATGATCTTGAACATCTCCAGTAATGGGGCAACCACAGCTTCTCTGGGCAACCTGTAACAGTGTCTCACCACCCTCACAGTAAAGAATTTCTTCATAGTGTCTAATCTACATGTCCCCTCCTTCAGTTTAAAACCATCACCCCTCATTCTGTCACTCCACTCCCTATAGAGTCCTTCCCATCTCTCCTGTAGACTCCCTTTAGGTATTAGAAGGCCATTATAAGGTCTCCTCCGAGCCTTCTCTTCTCCAGACTGAATAACACCAAGTCTCTCAGCCTGTTTTCATGTCCTACTCATTCAAAAGAGGGACAGAAATGACTGCAGTTGGAAGATCAGCCTTGGGAAGGGAAAGGGAGAGAAAGAGACATTTTCTATGCCTGATGCCCTCTCCTGTTTCTCAAATGTGTTATTTGCTCCCTGGAGCACTAGGGTCCTTCCCATGCTTCCCATCTCTTCCCATCAGAGCCTGTTCTGCAGAGAATCCTTGAGGCAGGAAAAGAATCAGTTGGCTGCCAGGTAAAGAATTGCTGAATGGGGTTGAGCAACCCACTACTGCTGCCCCAGTTCATCCCAGCTTGTGCCTATGGAGAGGTGTTTGCTGCCCACTCCTGCTACTTTTCCTCTGAACAAAGAGATAAAATATTGCCTTCTCTTGTGTCTGCACCTGTTGTTCAGCAAAGGGCTGAGGAGAGAGCAACGTGCACCAACTCAGCTTGTCGGTCTTCAACATATATCTTTAACAGCAAAGTTCATCAATGCACAAACATTGCATGCTCTGGGTGTCACAGCCAGTATGTACCAAGAGATTAATGCAATGATTTCCCACTTACAATTTTTGCTTCCAAAGCAGATAAAAATATCAAAACATTTACATGCCAGCATCTCCCTCAAAGTACCCAGGAACAGAAAGATTTCTAAAAGTTGTACAAGTTTGTCTTTGAGGCCAGTTTGGCCTTTAGAGAGGACATCAGACCAAATACCTTTTCTGTAGACACTCTTCTATGAAGACAAACTAGAGTCCTGATTATTCCCTCCCACACTGCCCAGGTTTTTATCTGACTTTCTCCCCATCTTACTGTAACTGGTGTTAGTTTTGTTTTTTTCATGAAATGAAAAAGTATATCCAATTTGCAAACCACATCCCTCCCTTCAACACAGCAACAAATTTGGATGTTGATGATGGGAGGAATTTTTTTTCTGCATGCTCATTATTTCTATACAATGATTACCTCCTTCTGCCTGGGTTATCTGCAGCTACAAGTGTAATTTGTAGTTAAATCTAGGCTGCCCTAGATCCTCCAAATCCCCTGTACATTGGAGGTTCAGGCAGCTGAATTACCCAATTTGACCCTGCAATTAACATGTGAGAAAGTGGAGGTCTAATTACCACTAGAATAATCAGTTTCTCCTATGCATGTTCATCAGCAAACTTTGGACAAACTCAGGACACTGAGCATGTTGTAAGACCCACGACATTCCTGTACTCCATCAGGAACAAAAAATTAAAGCAAAACCTAAGGATTGGTTTGGGTTTTTTTATTTTCCCCATACAGCATACACAACATTAGCTAAGAACATTGACGTATGTGCACAACAACCCTGTTAATATTACAGAGAAGCAAAAACGTGCCTCGAAAAACTGGTATCATATAATGCCACTTTGTTAGCCTCTTAACTGCAGATGGGATGCTGGATGCCAAGACAGTATGAACATCAGACTGGCTTGCTGTAGGTTCAGACAAGGAGCTACTGTTTAGCTCACACACAAACAAAAAACAAGGGGATCCATGTGACCTGTCTGAACTTTACAACTTCAGTTCAACTTTTCACTAACATTCTTGTGCTAACAAGAACATAGGTGTGCTGGTTTCAGACACCTGAAACCACTTTTCCTAGAAAAGATCACTTACTTCCAGTCAGAGTGCTGGCATCAGTATGCTAAATGTACTGTGTACTTTCTTAAAATAGAAGCAGTTCCTGCAGCCCTGACCCAGCAGGCAGTATCTCGGTTGTTCTGAACTGATTTATCTGATCAGGTGTCAAAAGCTGAATATCAGACCTAAGCTTCTTCCCCAGCTAACTGGGATGACAGCATTACTCATTCCCCTAGCCAAAATAGTAAGGCATCACTAGAGAAATATGATTCAGACCACCAGAACCATGTCCAAGGTACGAAAACATCATCTTTGTAACTGGAAATTACCAAGTTGTAATCAGGAGCAGAAAATTTCCTGGGGAATACATATGTTTTCAGCATCAGAAAGCCAAATTCATGTTGCACTATAAAGGTTAACGTATCAGACCCTTTCTCCTGTACACCCTATGTGATTTATGAATCAGCATACGACAAAGCTAAAGGTTAAAAATCAAAAGCCATGCACAAGGATTCTTCCAGTCACATGGAAGCACAAGCCTTCTGTGTCAAGTTAAGGGAGAGCCTCTAATAGAGACAATAGTAATATTCAATAAAAATGCATTTAAACTTATGCCATTGACCTAGTAGCAGAAGAAAAGCATATCAAAAATATGGGTGAAAAAGAAAAAAAAGAAAGGTAAATCAATGGTGTATATTCTATGGCTACCTAAAATGCCAATTCTTTTGTGTTTATGCAAAAATAAATAGGAAATCACTGGTGCCTTAACATGCCTTTCTTCTGGAGTTCTATCAGCCCCTTTTTCCTGCAGCTTTTAGTATCTGGCTGATTTACAGTTATAGAGAGTACTGACTTGGTGTGAGAAGTGAAAAAAATCTGTGAGATAATTGTAATTCCTAAACATTTATTGCTATTTCTTTGAATATTCATTAATGTAACAATCAGGAGAAACTAGCCAAACACACATGTATGGATTTTTTGTTCTGTTTTCTGATATACTTTTTTCTAAAACTAAAAGAATCCTTCAGTGTTAGTGGGAGAGAGAAGATAAACATCTTCCTGATCACTTTTGATATCCTGAGATAAAGAAACAGGAAGAAAAATAAGCAACAAAAAGGTGTTTACAATGAAGGCAGAGAAGCAGCCAAGATCTTCACCAGCATAACCCGTTTGGGTGACTGCTTTTCTACTGATAGACAGCAATGAGAGTATTAAATTGCAAGGGAAAACAACAAAAAAGAAATCTAGTATCTGGAAGAGTCTGAAGCAAGGAAGGGCTTTTGATGAAATGGATATATTAACACATTAACTCTATCACCCACGCTCGGACTAAACACGTAGGTCCCTCATGACCACTGGCAAGCAGACCATATTCTAACAGAAAAGCCCAGAACAGTCAGTTTTCTTCATGGCAAATATATCAACCAGCAAAGCAATAAGAGTCTTTACACATCCCTGGTAGCTTTTCTCTTACTTTGAAACTCTCCATTTCTCACCTTCCACATCAGCAGGTACAGAGTACTTCAGCTTTATTATCTGCTGACTTTGATGGTGTGTGCAATTACCTTTTTTGCCCATTTACTAAGATATGTGCTGCCACCCTTTAGAAGTGATCTCTCTCTTCATCTATTGAAATAGTAGATCACAGAATCTGAAAAGACCAGCAAAGAAGGGACTTCTGAGTTCTTACTCCATTTACGCACACCATTTCTCTTTCCCAACTAGAGCTGCCAGGAAACAGGCTCAAACCAACTCCCCCTGAGTGCACTGGCACCTCAGATTCACTGGCTTCAGCTGGAGCTGAGTTAAGAGAATACTGGATAATTCAAAGTGCAATGAATCTGCTCAACCTAACTCGTAGGCATATCTTGGAATTTATTGCTTTTTCTATTATGTGTGCAAGAAAGGTGTTAGTGTTGATGTTAAACACTTTTTAAGATTTTCCTTTCAAAACATTTATCAGTACAGCTCTAAAGAGATTTAAAGAAATGCATATTATTGTGTAGGTTCAGGATCAATTTCTAAGAAATTAGTTTGGAAAAATCATAGCTAATTAATATGAATAATGAATTTCATCTCATATTCAGTCAGCTGCAAAATTCTAATCTTCATTTAACATGAACACACTGATGATTTCTCCACCAGGGGCATTTCCCAAAGAGCTTTAACTGATGAGAAGAAGGATGAATGTTTGAAATAGGTAAAGAGAAAAAAAAAAAAGAAAAGAAAAAAAAAAGAAGAAAAAAGGAAAGGAAAGAAAAGAAGGAAAAGAAAAGCTTTCTTTTTTTTCCCCAAATGCTGGCGTTTGCAGCAAGATATTACATTCTTGAAAGCAACAAAAGATGGGCATCTAGGGCAATTCTTGCATCCTTCTCATGCCTACAAGTACTTATAAAAAAAATAAACAGCTCTGTGACAGAAGAGAGTACAGAGACCCTGTATTTCACCAGAAGGAATAGGAAGGGAGAAAACAAAATACCCCCAGTGCTCTTTGGGGACTGTCTCTCTCACATGAACTTTGGTTACCTACACAGTTCATTTTAAGGCAAATGACTGCAGGTAACAACCACACACATGGAAAACAATTCCAGGAAATGGGCAACAGAAGTTCAAAACTAGTAAGTGGACATTCACTTAAATACTGTGTTAATAGAAGCTTGTTAAGCTTAATACAATTATAAGAAATAAGATTATTGTTAATAACATTGCTTTGGTCAAACCCTACATTTCCTTTTCCAGATAAATCTACTGTTGACTTTCACAGAAGTTTACTACATGGAGAAACCGTACCAATTTCCATACTGCAGCTATTACACACGTCTTTCAAATTAGCACATATGCCTTTTTCACTCATTTTATCGCTTGTATAAAATAACCAAGTATTTTGAGAGAACAAGATCTACTGATTCTCCCGAGGAACAAACACATTTCTTGGCTATAACTTCAGAGCCATATTTGAAGTACAACACACCAGCATACAATTATTTTTAATAACAAATAAAGCATACATACAGAGAACGAGAGAGGTACAACTGCAAAATAATACGCTTAGCCTAACTCAGGTAACCCAGCCTGCCTAAATATTGCATCCTAAATTGTGGAACAAGCTGTCACATAGGAGAGTTCTAAAAAGCTCTGCCAGCACTATAGAGTGCCACCAAACCACACACATTCTGCCCACTGCCACCTGTAGGCAGGGGCATCTGAAACAGATGGCTTGGGGCTTGCTCAGAATGGCCTCTTACATATTTTCCCTTTGCACCTCCAGTTGCAGAACAGCCCTTTGGCCCGTGCTGGAGAGCTGCAGGAGCACAACCTGAACGGATCCATGCATGAGTTGGCTGCAGCTTGTGGCTCCAGAGGACTAAGATGTGTTGTTTTGCTTAAACTTCACTGCACAGATGTATTCTAGCACTGACAGTGCTGTTGCAGATATTAAGTGTTTTGATCGGATGACTTCAGAAAATGCTTATTGTCAGCTGTGGTGCCAAAGTGCTGAGGGGAGTGCAGCAGAGGGAGAGTAATTTAATTTCAAATGTTAACTCAAACTACAGTTCTGGCTTGCCCCTCCTCTTTTGTTTATATTAGCAAGTAAAAATAAGATTTTTGTGTGTATTTAAGTATTTGCTCAACCACACTTTTCAGAGGAAAAGAAATAAATCTGTTCTTCATCTACAAAACCCACTGGCTGATAAGAAGTATGCTAATGATATACTAAGGCTGCTGTGAAGATGAACAGCAGGATTCACTTCACCCACCCAGGCATTTGGAAAAGAATGGATCCTTCTCCCATATTTTCATTTATTTATTATGAACCAGAGACAAGCCCAAATTTCTATCTGTAGCCCAGTTGGGAAGGTTTAGGGCCTTTGACTCAACCAGAAGTAGTTGAGAATCCCATTTGCCTTTTCTCAAGTTTTCAGAAATATATATTAAGGAGGCTTTCTGCTTTTCCTCCTCCATAAATTCGTAGAATCAGTGCTAGATCATTTTCCCCCATTCTCATCAAACAAACAGGAACACAGCTGCCTTTCTTCTGGTAAGTTTTTCCTTGAAACATTTTGTGGTTTTGACCCTTTGAAGAAAAGAATTATTTAAGATACAGTATTCTAAAATTATCAAGGTTTTCCCATCTCCCTGATCTAGCAAACATATGAGATATTCTTAGATGATTTGTATACAAACCCTACAATTTCCATGTCTCAACACACTGGCAATAGGAAAGGGTGAAATTTTTTCACCTTGCACCAAAGAAGACTCTGCTTCTCTTGTAGCAAGCAAATATTTTTCTTTAGCTGTGGAAACATGCCTGTATGTTCTTGTAGGTGGAAGCCTTGACACAGAACAGTTTAGCTGTGGTCACATGAAGATAAAGTGAAAGCTCTGGACATGGATACTGTAACAGACCCAAAAAAATACATAACTAGGTGGAGTTTTTTCCTGTGACTTTTCCCTCAGATGTAGATTTCCATTTCTTTCAATAAATATTTTATGGTATCTTATCTCAATTTTTTTTTTAAAAATCTAAATACTTTATTCAATAGCCAAATTCATACATTTAGAGTTTTCTAATATTTTATATAAAGTAAACCCTGAAAATATTTTTACTTCCTTCTTATTCACTTTGACATAATGTTTTTGAATTGAAGTGCATTTCTGAGGACTGTAGTAGAACCTCCTCTGAAGATCTATGTCTGGTTGGTCACCCAAGGAGAGCACTTTGCATTACCTCTCTAGCTCTATCCACTTAAGGTCATTCCAGTAGGAAGGATTTTCTGAGATAAAGTAGTCTTTCCAGTACAAAAGACATATGAAATATTTTCTCCATTCTCAAAAGCAAATTAAGCAGATCAGAACTGCACACTTGGATGAAATTGTCCAACAACTTATAAACCCACTGTCCATACAAAACCCACTTAGCAATGGAAACTGTCAGCGGGCAGAGATCACCCCTACCACATAATCGAAAAAAGATTAAATCAAGTTTTACTATTGAGGTAAAATAACATTCAATAGATGTTCCTGACAGAGACATAAATTAACTAAATGTGCGCATTTCCCTTCCTTTTTAGAAAATATAAAGTACACGCTCACTCCAGTACACAATAGGATTCTTGAATAATTTCTGTAACATTTACATTGTCAATCAGTTCTATTTGATTTGAGAGAGAGTCTGCTTTGAAAATATTTTAAATAGTAAAAAATGCCAAAAAATCAGCAGCTTAACTGGACTTATTAAGACAAAAATCCCTAGAAAGGTAAGTGAATATATAAAGGTTTTGTCCTCCCTTTCACCCGTGTAATACACACTGTAACTTTGCAATGAATAGTTAAAAAGGATTAAAAATGCATCTGTTTCCTCCACAGACTAAGATAGCTGAAAGGCAATGTAGAAGCCGACCTCTCTACATGTCATCTTTCCACACAACATATGCAAAACATCCCTGTAGCAACAGGACGACTGTGATGAAAGCTGAATGCCAACCTTCCAGCTAAAAACAAATCTTGCTGGGAAATTAGCTACAAGGGACTATGGCTGTCTTTTTTTATCACTTTATTAATTAGTTAGAGAATAGCTCCATTACTGAAGCAGCATGAAAAAGTGTTTATTTACCTGCAAAGATGAGAAATACATGCATTAAAATCTTTTGTTTTAATAGACAGGCAATTGATAGCTTAGAAGATGTCTAATACCATACACCACTTTTCCTTTAGAGGAGAGCCTTTCAAACCATAACAATATAATATCTTGCATGTATTAGATAATACATACCTTAGAATGGGCAAGGCAAGGACAGCACAAACAGCATTATTTCAGGCTTCCAAATACTAACTCATGTTCATATATCATTAAGTTGCCTTAAAATATTTCTCAGAAATATACATCTTCTTGGTCCCCAGCACAAGAAGACAGGATGTCTTCTGAGTTACAGTCCTTCAGTTATGCAGCGTAAAATGTCAAATCTAGACGTATTTACATCCTGTTGACACCAAGGCTGGGAGCCTTGTGGAGAAGCTGTGGCTCTACCGTCTCAGCATGTGCTGAGATGCTTTATGACGAGTGCTTAGTGATAATGCAAATAGAGTAAAATAACAACCCACCATTCTTTTCTATGGAGAGATATTGTAAATTTTTCACTTTTGCGTTCCTGTTTAGAATTGCAAAGAAAGTAATAGCAAGCTATTCAGCCATGACATGTGGAGAACTAACTTTCCATGTAAGGAACAAACCAGCCTTCTCCTGCATCCATTATTTCTGTACGTTTGTAAACTGTCCCATTTTAAGCTGTGAGATTCACAGTAAATATACAAATAGTTCCATAAGAACTACTTTTATTTCTCTGATGGCAACTCAAAATCTATCAGGATTATCTAATGTATTACAAACATGGTAAGATGCTTGTTCTGCAAACAGTTTTCCTGATTCTTAACAGAGTTTCTTAGTAAACTTCTCCAGCTAACATAGAAATACTCCTAGGTCTGTGAGCCAGCCAAAAGAGACTGAACCATGCTGCTAAGAGAATGATAATGCCACTCAACAACAGGCATTCTTGTCTAGTCTAATACTATTCCATTTCATGCTTTTTGAGTTTAATATGCAATGTTTCTTTTTTCTAAAATTTATTGAACTATTCCTCTGAAAGCATTAAAAATATAGTGAAAGCTACAGCACAATTTATTGGGAAAATATAGTAAACTAGTATTTTTTTTATGCATAAATGACACACAACTTTGAATTTAACCATGCCCTTGTTAAACAAACTAGAAAAAATGTTTTTATGATGTAGGTTTGGACCTTTAATTTTACTCTAAATTTTCTATTGCTATGTATGAGAACATGCAGGAAATCTGGATTTTTCCATTGTCAATTTAGATAACAGAAGAAATTTGTTTTGTTTTTTTAATGAAATTGAAGGGCTATTTTCACATTCTTGTATAACAGGAAGATCTTATGGATTTATTCTGATCCTACACCAATTCCACCTTGACTAAAGCCAAAGTCAACAAAATTAAATCACCAGTGATTCTCTTTAGAAATATATTAACAGCTAGGTTTCACCAAAATTACTTATGAATTAATAACTCATGGGTTAGTTTACGCTTGTTACATAAAGATTTAACCATGCATGGAACAGATTTAAAATATTACATATTCCCAAGACAGAGCATCAAAGCTAAGAAAACAAATATATGGCTATTTATTACACCTACATTTACTATCATAGCTAAAGATCAATGACTTGTTTTACTGCTGTGTTACCACATTCAGTCACATGACTACACCTTAAAAATAATCCATTCCTCTTGCAAAGGTTCCTTTTTAATTATGGAGAAATTCAGCCACTTAGTCTTAAGAAGTTGCTTTTTGGTCTGTTCTCAAAAGAAGGATAACCAGTAAAACAATGTGGAGTTCCTCAAAAAATAAATAGTAAGCTAGATTCACCTGTAGAATTAGTGATTTTTAAGGAAATCAAATTTTGTGAAAGTGAAGCTAATGTTCTTGTAAGAGGTGTAACGTGATAAAAGGCAGCATGAGAAAGGGAAGTTTGCCCATCAGCCAGTGAACAGTAGAATTAAACATAATTACAATTCTGTTGTTACAGACAGGAAAAGAATTTTCTCTGTGTTATTTCCTCCATTTTGTAAAAGTAATTTAGAAGTAAATATTTTAAGCATTCTACTGTATCCACATTTCTTATGTAGCCCTCTCTCTTATCTTGGGCTCTGTATTATAGAAAAATGATGCAGACAGAACTGCAAATAACTGCAGGATTTGTGCAGCCTTCATTTCAAATACCACAAAAAAAAAAGAAACCCCAAAAACTAAGAAAATAATAATAATAATCAAAGATTTAAGCCTATACAAAATATTTATCTCCTATCTAATTTTAAAATTATAAATGTTAAAAGTTACTGTTCGCCACAAAGTATTTTCAGGAAAAAAAAAAGTGCAAAGCATTTTGTAACTAACAATATCTCAGCAGAGATTTCCACGCTTTTTTGGGAGGGGCTGGGACAGGGGTTGGAAGGGGTTTTTTGATGTGTTTTTTGCAGAAGCCAGAGTAGCATGCTGAGGAAGGTGGGTGGAATAGTCTTTCCAAGGAACATGTCTGTATGACAGAGAAAAACCAGGACTCTTTTTTACTTTCCATGATGGTTTCCACTCCTGCCTTTTACTTGCACATCTGACAGAACAAACAGAGCCACTCCACATTGAACTTTTCATAACTACGTGGGTGTCCTGGTTTGGCCGCAGATGGGAACGAAGGACCACGTGGCAGCCGCTCGCACAAATCAGAGTCCCCCACCAGCGGCGTGGCCGGGAGGGGAAAATTGAAATTGAAACTCGTGGGTTGAGACAAAGGCAATTTAACAAAACAGCAAAGGCCACAAGAAATAACAACGCTAACACAGACAGGAGTATACAACCGCCATCACGATCCCACCGCTTCCCGGAGCGCACCCCACCGCACTGCCCTCCCCGCTCCTAGGACCGCGGGGCAAGGACTGCCTCCTTTTATGTCCCCCGGCCGGCTCAGGCCC